>PVHX01027074.1:0-19877 GCA_004024805.1 Geosciurus inauris | reverse complement strand
CCAAAAGCATCCATACCACATAGCTGTGACAATGAAAATGTCTCCAGATGAGAACCAGTGATACAGTGGATATCTTCACACAAATGTTCTTTTTTTTTTTTTATATTTTTTTATTACACATGGACACAGTATCTTTATTTTGTTTTGTTTATTTTTATGTGGTGCTGAGGATCGAACCCAGTTCCTCACACATGCGAGGTAAGCACTCTGCCACTGAGCCACAACCTCAGCCCCCACACAAATGTTCTTTACCTCAAATTTTCTCCAAGCTTCTTTTTTCCAGTGGATGTATCTCAAATTACTTTGCATTCTTTCTTAACCTCATGCTTCAGTTTATCCTCCTCCTACTTCTGATACCCTCTCTTTTGTCTCTGTGGTCTTTGAACCCGAGCCTGCCATAACTTCCTTTATTACACATCACCAAGCATCTTTGTCCCTCGCTGTCTTCCCATAGTTCTCTGAACATATTGGACAGGCAGGGCTCTACTCACAACTGTGCCTCAGTTACTGCCCACAGCCCCTCCTGCCTTTAGTTGGTCCTCCCTATTCATCACAGCTGCACTTTCAGGTGTTTTCATTGTCTTTAAACACCTTAACTCACCCCATTACTCCACACTTTCAAAGAGTGAACTTGACCTAGAGGAATAATGGATTCCCTCAACTTCCGGTGTGCCTGCCTCCACATCCACCCTTGCAACTCCTGTCAGAATAGAGGAGGCAGCCACCTTCTGGTTTGGTGTTGCTCTTTCTACTTGGGCCTCTGCCTGCCAGCTCTTTCCCTTCCCCCTGAGACCTTGCTGTATTGACTTATCTACTCCCTCCAGTTTTGTTCTTTCCGTCTCTGCTCATCAACATTTAATCATGCTGAAGCATTTCCTATTTTAGTTTCAAAAACTCTTTCAAATTTATCACCTTCTATGTACTTACTTGTAGCGACTCCCCTTCATAGCCAGTCTTTAGATTTGCACTTGCTGCTTCTTCTTTACCTCAGTAAGGGATGAAGTCAACCAGATGCCTTGTGTCTTTCTGTCCTTCATTTTTAATAAGAAAGGCTTTCTGGAGACTGAACTAAGCCTTTCTATCTATAGATATCAAACCTCTCATGGATTGCTGTCTTTTTTTGTTGCATGACCTTTACTTTTTATCCTCTGTTGCACTAATTTACTGGGGACAGATGGCAGTTGGCTTTGCTTTGGGGACCTCCTGCTTATATCACTTGATTACAGTTGATCATCCTTTGGATGTTAGCCAGCATGTCTTAGAAACAAACAGTCACCTTATTTAAAGGTTAGCCACAAATTTTTAGTAGGTAAAAATACTGTTTTAGAAGTAGAGTGCCACAGCCTGGAAAAATACACATTTAAGATATCAGCTTAGGAGCTAAAATGGGTCAGTCAACTGGTTGCTGGCTGTTAAGGAGTTGCTCCTATCCACCCCCACCTTGGAGGGAGGGCCTGCTTCTATGCATCTACTGCCAGTCCTGGCTAGGGGAAGGAATTCTTCAGAAAGAAGAATTTCATGATCTTGGATCCTTTTATGTTTGCCAGGTCCTTAACACAGCACTCAGAGGCTGCAGAGCTGTGAAATAACTCACCTACAATGTAGACTACTCACCCCAGCCCTGCTGTTTTTCTAACCTCTCTAGTTTATGGCCTGTGTGGGAAATAGGAAAGGGGAATGGCAATGTATTTCAGTATTACTGGTTTTGTTTCTTTCATGTTCTATACATTTTGCATTCTGTATCCCAAAGTATTTCTTGCAGGAATAAAGGATTGTTTTGGTTGAAGCTCTGATATACTTTTCACGTTTCACTGCTCTTCAGCAAATCACCTGCTTCCTATCCCAGTATACCATTCAGTGCTAAATGTGCTGTTTTTATATATATATATATATATTTTATTGTTGAAGTCTTTCATTATAACAGTGGGAAGTGGTTTCATTTTTAAGATCTGACTTACCTCAGGTGCCACCTTCTGAGATCTCTGGATGTGCATGATCCACCATCTGGCTAAGGAGAAGGCACCTTACCAGATGTTCTGGGGCCCAGGGTGTGCCATAAGAGCATTCTACCGTTTACTAGGATACCATGTAAAACATTAACATTGCTTTGCCTGTTTAACCATACCTTTCATTTCACATAGCATTTGGTACTTCTCTAAGTATTCCATATATAGTTTTTCATTTATTGCTCTAGATAACCTCATGTGATAGACCAAGTCCACCTTTCCCATTACCGACCCCACAGCTTTCAGGTGAGGCAGTGGGGAGGCAGAAAGGGTAGTGGATCAAGAGTCTGACGGTTATAGCAGCAGGGAGGGAAAGGCCATAGTTAGTTTGGTGAAGCAATAAAGCAGAGGATGCAAAAGCAAGAGGATGAAGAGAGTAGGTGATGAGGAAGAGAAGGCACCAGGTTCTGAGTACTTGTTCATAAAGGTGATAGTAGGAAAGTAGGAAAGTGGGAGACTATGTCAGAGGGCTGGTGAGTACAAAGAATAAGTGCTTAGTTTTGTTTTGTTTTTTGTTTGGAGATGGATACAACATCTTTATTTTAATTATTTTTATGTGGTGCTGAGTATTAAACCCAGCGTCCCATGCACGTGAGGCAAGCGCTTTACCACTGAGCTACAATCCCAGCCCTAAGTGCTCAGTTTTGTCTCCAAAAGAAAGGAGAGTGCTGTAGGAGTTAGAAACTGAAGGTCTGGGATGAGATATACAGAAGCTGGTAGGGAATCTGGAAAGATGAGTTCTAGGTTAGAGGAAGCAGAGTTTGGGGGTCATTATTTGCCTGGGGTATAGGGGTGTGCAAATAGCTGAAAGGAGCTTTTTTGAAAGGAAGAAATATTTCTTTCAGATTCTGAGCTAGCTAAGGAAGGTTTTCTTAATTTGTCCCTAGAGAATCCATTAGTCTGTGTTCTCTTTCATTACAGTGCCTCAAAACAGAGGAGAGATTGTAATTGTCTAGTAAAACAGAGTGAGCACTTTTCCTTTCAGATCAGCAAACCTGCAAAGAAAGATTTACTTAAGAACTGCAACATAAGAAAGATCCACCTATTGAGTTCACTTAAAGGAACAGATAGGTAGAGAACACTCAGTTCATGCAGCTTTAGAAATTAAATATGAGAATCACACCATTTTGTTCTCTGTGAATAACTAGTAATAGAAATGCAGCATATCACTGGCCAGAGAAGGGGGTGCTAGAACCAAACCATTGTTTACCCCAGGTAGCTGCTGCTTGCTTAAAACAGAGGTTCCTCCACAGCTGGCCAAATTAGCTGCCTCCACCTCTCTTGGTTACTCCTACTCAAGGACCAAAATGACCCTGGTCAAAGATCCCCTTATCTCTTCTACCACCTGTCAGCCAGCCACCCCACTCTCTCCTGTTCATTAGCCAAACCCTCAGGGGTCCATAAGCACCCCCCTTCAAATATATGTAAGATAATAGGCACCTTTGTGACTTTACGAGGAGGTTCTCTAATTTATATGAGATCTAAAGGAGTCTATCCCCCAAAAGGGTTAAAGCCTTGTTCTAGTCTTATGTTAGTTTGGATTGCAGCCATCCTTGACTGCTAAAAAGTGAAGATGCCCCCAGGGGTTCCAACCCTGTGGTAAGGAACCCTTCATCTCACTCTGGAATACTCTCATACATGGATGCAAGTAATAAGAAGCAGACACAACACCTTATATGTATTAAACTAATTTAGGTCTTCCTCATAGATTGATGGCTTTTCATTTCTTAAGAAAGAACCTTAAGGTCAGACTACATGGATAAATTCAGACTTCAAGATCTTTATTCTTATCCTTAAATGAGTACAAGGCCAAGTGGTGATGGAAGAGAGGTATATATTGTTGACTGAAGCTGTAATATGCTTGGATATTTACTCCAAATCCCAATAAAAGGACCTCTTTTAAACCAAAACTGCATTTTTCAGACAGCAAACATAACATTTAAGTTATAAATTAACAATCAGGGTTTTAAAGACATACCATGGTCTAATTTAGTATCATTCTCGAAATTTTTCTTACTCTAAACTTAGATTTTAGTGTGTCTTCCAAAAGTGCCCTGAAAGTCTGTGTTAGTGTCTACTCCTTTCCCAATTTGTCCAGGACCCCAAGCTTCTATCAGACTCAGTTAGAGCTTCTCAGAGCTCTCAGGCAGGGGTTCTTGAGTTTGCAGAATAATCTCCCCACCTCCTTCAAAATCTTTTCTCCTTCTAAAGGGAACAACTTCCTTTTCTGAATGCAAATCCTTCTGTGGCTGACTTATTTCTTGTCCCAAGGATGTAGTTTTCTGTTCTGAGTATGAGAGGAAATTACTCTTATCTACCCACCCTACACACACAGACACACACACACACATTTCAGCTGAAATGTGCTGTTATTTGATTCTTAATCAAATAAAAATCTATTTTAATTTCATTCCTTAAAATAGTTCCAACTGCCCTGTGATTTCTACAAATAGGTTGAGTTCCATGAAACTAATTAATAATTTACACAGAAAAACTCTTTTTTTTATAGTTGTAAATGGACAGCATGCTTTTATTTTATTTGCTTTATTTTTTGTATGTGGTGCTGAGGATTGAACCCAGTGCCTCACACATACTAGGCAAGTGCACTTCCACTGAGCCACAACTCCAGCCCCAGAAAACTCTTTATTTAACCTTGACTTAATAGACTTTCAAAATTTCATTTTTCTATATAAGTTATAATAAGAATTACTGATTTATAAAGTATGAATATCATTCTTGATAAATTTTCTAGTTTTCCTCAAGTCTTTTTTGGAATTTGGTAGAATAAAAAGTCTAAGTTGGGTGCAGTGGGGTGAGCCTGTAGTCTCAGCTACATAGGAGGCTAAGGCAGGAGGATGGCTTGTTTGGTACCCACCTGAACAACATAGTGAGACCCTGTCTCTTTTTATTTATGAATGAATAAATAGGGCTAGTATGTAGTTCAGCTGTGGAGTGCTTGCCTAGCTAGTATATTCAAGGGCCTGGGTTCTGTCCTCAGGACTGCAAAATTAAAAAGTTCAAATAGTTTTCTCCTACTCATTAGTTCTCATTACATAGTACTATTAATGCATGAGATTGGGTTCAGATTTTCTGTAAGTTTTTTCTTTTTTTTAAGTTGTTGATGGACTTTAATTTATTTATTTATATGTGGTGCTGAGAATCAAACCCAGTGCCTCACACATACTAGGCAAGTGTTCTACCACTGAGCTTATACCCAGCTCTGTAAGTTATATTTTTATAAACCCCCAGTATCTGTCTTTTAGGTCTTGTAAATTTGTGATAAAAGGAGGAAAGCAAACTAACTGAAAATTCCATTTTTTTCCATTTTGACCTAATAGTTTTTTTAATATATAATTTATGATATAATTCTCCATTATTTTATAGGCATGTTTTCCACAAATCGTGCGTGGATCCCTGGCTTAGTGAACATTGTACCTGTCCTATGTGCAAACTTAATATTTTGAAGGCTCTGGGAATTGTGGTATGTTTCCAATTTTGTAATTACTTTTGCATAGTATCTTATCTAAATGTAATACAACATAACACATTTGGTATAGTGGGAGACATGACAGTCTCACAAAAATACACTGTGTTTTTTTTGCCAAATAACCTTGTTAGTCCAACAAGTAACTTTCTTCCAGATTACCAAATATGCAGAAAGACCTTTAACAACCTGGCAAAGAGTATTGCCAGAACTGTTGCATAGAGATCAGCTCTGACAGTTCAAAGACCAACACTGACTGACCAAGAACTTTGGAGACTTCCTTAATTTTTTTAAGAGAAATATATATCCAGGATTATGCTTTTTAGAAGAAAATTAAATACTTTCTGGTGGCACAAATATAAATGAATATTCTCCTTCTAGAACAAAAAATTGAGTTTAGTTAAACAGATGAACAACTCATTTTAGCTTTGCAACCCAAAGAAGATCTAAGTAGTCCTATTTTAAATATACTATCAACAGTTTAAGTGCCAAACATTTGGACAATGATGCCCCATTTATCCTCAATCCCCAGAGATCCTGTCAGAGATGATATAGCTGAGCCATATAAAAGATAGGGTTATAGCATGCCTGTAATCCCAGCAGCTCAGGAAGCTGAGGCAGAAGGATCCTGAGTTCAAAGCCAACCTCAGCAACTTAGCAAAGTCCTAAGCAACTTGGGAAGGCCATGTCTCTAAACAAAATATAAAAAAGGGCTGAGGATATGGCTCAGTGGTTAAGCGCCCCTGGGCTCATTCCTGGTACCAAAAAGAAAAAAGAAGACCTTTATACCTACTTTTTAAATGATAGACTTTGACCCCAAGCAGCTGTATACCTCTCCTTCAGGATTTGTTACTTAGGTTTTGAAATAGATCATTTTCTTACATTTTAAAAATTTTCAACTTTGATCTACTATTGGTTATGTGCTTAAAGGTAGAAGATACTAAAAAAATGAGTACCAGAGAAATAGGGCATTTCAGAGAAGTTAATAAGATGAGAGGGGTATTTTATATTTTCAGCTGTCCCTTAACATTAACATTTAACATAAACATAAACCAAAGTAATATAGTATATTGTTTTTTAAACTAAATGTTAGGTGGCTAGGGTTGTAGCTCAGTGGTAGAGCACTTGCCTAGCACACATGAGCCATTGGGTTTGATCCTCAGCCCCACATAAAAATAAATAAATAAAATAAAGATATTAAACTGAATGTTAGTCAGCTCTGTAATAATAATTCCCTCTGCATACAAGTCATGTCCATAAAGTGTTTATCTTTAAAAAACAAAAAAGATACACTGGCCTTTTTTCTCAGTTTCTGCAGTGGATTTTGGTTTTCCTTTGTGACGTTTTTGGGAAATGAACTGGTCCTTTTGAAGAAAATATTTTAAGCAAGAGTAGAAAACAGATGGGCACTGAAATGAGAAGAAATTACATGGAAAGAACTTGGTGAAGTCCTTGCTGTAGGGTATCAGACATTCAGATTTTATGAAAGAACTTGTTGTTTTTACAATTCTTTTAATCTGTAAATATTTTGCAGCCAAATCTGCCATGTACTGATAACGTAGCATTTGATATGGAAAGGCTCACCAGAACCCAAGCAGTTAACCGAAGATCAGCCCTAGGTGACCTCGCCAGTGACACCTCCCTTGGCCTTGAGCCACTGCGGACTTCGGGGATATCACCTCTTCCTCAGGATGGGGAACTCACTCCTAGAACAGGAGAAATCAACATTGCAGTAACAAGTAAGTGGGGACCCTTTACCCAGGCACAGGGCAGCGTTACCTGTCAAGGGAGAGTTGAGTCCACCTGGGCCAGCAACTTTGTAACTGAGAAGGTAATAACTTTTATTAAAACAAATGTTTGGAATAAGGGAACTTTCTAATAAGATGCTTGTGTGTTAGTGTTTGATTAATAGAAATAGTTGCACTAGAGGAATAGTGGTTCAGAGGTTTGTCTGCAATAAAACTTGTTTTGAAATCTTTGCATTGCAAACAGGTATTTAAGGAGACATTGGAATGTGGCGTAGGCCAGCGCCATTGATGCTGTTATGTTGTGTAGCTGAGCACTGGTGCTCTTCATCTCCCAGGCTATAAGCAACTTAATAAAACCCTAATTTAGAATTTAAACTTATATAAGCCTAAAATTTCACAGCTTCAGGAACAGTTGAGATGGCATGTCATTGTTCATTTTATTTTATATTTTTTTCAGAAGTTTGGTCTTTTGGCACTTAACCCTTTGATATAATTGTACATGAGAAGGGAGAAAAGCCAAAGGGTAATCTGCCTCAAAAGAAATGTTCTGAGCTAGTTATAAGCATCTTGATTGTTGAACTGTTGACAAGCAGAAAATAAACGTACAAAGTGTTTCAAGGGAATGCCTACATACGGTGTGAGTGGGCCGATGGTGTGTGTATGGGCATTGTAGACATTGCACCCAGTAACACGCCCGCTCGTTTCTTCAGTTTCATTCTTTACGCGCAGTTTCCATCTAACCACCTTTCACCCATCTCTCGTCGCTGCTCTGGTGCTGCCTTTTCCAATTTATGCTGTTGCTTGCCTGGAGCTCCAAACCCTGAAGCCGATGGGACTCCACTTCCAACAAGAGTCAGTAAAATGGGGGGAAAATAGTTATAAAATAAGTCTCTTTACATATTAAGACTCACATAGTCTGTTGAACCAACCAGAGGTAATTATTAGAAAATTATTTCTTGGGTTTTATTTGATCAGTTGTCTGAATTCCAGAATCCTTCATTCAGTTTGAAATAAGTAAAACTGTTCTTTCATATGGTTTGGCTCATTTCTTGCCAATTCCCAATGATTTGTTTTAACAGCATTTCGTGGTTTTCCTACTTTGACATTGAAGTTTTGTGATCTAGATTTTGTTTTATTTTATTTTTTAGATTTTAAAAAATTGATCTAATAGTAATAAAGGAGTTGAAGGTTATTTGTTTATTGAGTTTTTTTATAAGTCCTTCATTGATTAGACATTTATTGAGCACCTACTACTACATAAAGTACAGACCTTGGAATATTTTATGCAGAAATGTCTTCTCAAAATCTTATGCTTTTGATGGTAAAATATTACCTCTTGTACCAAATTAATTTGCTTTAGCAGAATTTACACATGCAATAAAGTTCGTATGATTAAGCTAGACCCAAATTACTTCTACTTTTCCCTCCAAAGCACCATAGCAACTACAATTTATGCATTCACCCAGCACCCACTGTGTGCAAGGCACTGTGCTAAATAAGCAGTTAGAAGGACAGAGGCTTCCAAGGCTCTGGCTGCAGTGGATCGCTGCTAAGTATTCCTGGGCCTGCCGATACTATGGATGTTTACTTCGTCTTTGGTCACTAGTTTTTGTAAGTGAACTCACAGCAAAAAAAAATATATATATATACACACACACACACACACACACATATATATAAATAAAATGAAGTTATAAATGTTAGCCTGCTTATATCATGTACAAAAGTCTCTTAAGAATATGAGCTAGGGATGTGACTCAGTGGTAGAGAGCATGCTTAACACATGCAAAGCCCTGGGTTTGATCCCTAGCTCTTCCAAAAGGCAAAAAAAAAAAAAAAATGGTTTTTTAATAAGACAAAAAGAATGCTGTGTTAAACTGCTTGATGTTGATAACCTTTCATCTTTTGATTTTTTTAAAGTGCCAGTATACATATTTCTAACCTAAAGTGGTAGATGTTATGTGGATTCTCAAATGTTCATTTTGATATAAATAAAAAACTTGAATCTGATGATGAAGAAAACTAATCCAAAAGGCAGTGGCTGCACTGTTTACTTAGAAAGAGTTTAGTAAGCATTTTAATAATAAAAACTAATAAGGACGAAGGTATGCATGTAGAACAAACTCAGCATCCTGGAATCATGAAGAGCAGTCTGCCTTAACCTTTCAGGGTCACTACCTTTAAAATATAATGAAAGTAGAGTAATCTTTTTGTAGAAAAGTGCCAATGCATACACAATTTTGCATGCAGTTTTAGGATTTACAAAACTCAGGTTAAGAAACACCATGTTATACCCAACTTTTGCATATAAACATTTGGCATTCCAAGTGTAAATATTTCTTTTCTGCCTTATTACAGACATCAAGGGGATTTTACTGAGTAATACCAGCCCTGGTTAGTGCATACTCTAAGAAATATTTTGTACTTAAGAATTTTAGGAGCGGGAATGGTGGTGCATGTCCGTAATCCCAGCAGCTCAGGAAGCTGAGGCAAGAGAATGGCAAGTTCAAAGCCAGCCTCAGCAATTTAGCAAGATCCTAAGCAACTTAGCAAGTCCTTGTCTCAAAAATAAAAGATAAAAAGGGATAGGGATATAGCTCGGTGGTTAAACTCCCCTGGTTTCAATGCCTAGTAGAAAAAAAAAAAGGCTTAAAGAAATCATAATGATTCTCAGGTTGTTTTTGAGGTTCCAAATAAATGTTCTTTGAATATTACTTTAACAGTAAAAGTCTCTGCAAAGTTAAAGGGAAATAGTAACTGACTTCCTAGATGGAGAGAGGAAGAAACTGACTGACTGACGGACTGACTATAGAGAGACTATAAGTGATAGCCTTAGATCTCTGTATACCAGAGGTTTTCAACCGTTTGGTGGGCCCAGTACCTTGTCAGTCACTTACCCTTCCTACTCTTCTTCAACACCAGAAAAACGAGTGTTGCTTCCCAGCAGTGGGGTCATAAAGGGTAGTACTTGTTTCCTTTAGATCTAGTAAGATATCCTTTTAATGTAAATGTCCTATGGAAACTGACACATAAAAGTGTTTAGGTGTGGATATCATGGAAGGCCAACTTGCAGACTGCTTGGAGTGCCCACAAGACCTTTGAGAGCCACTATGCCATATTTCTGAGCCTTTAGCTAAAAATGAGTGATACAACCATGCAGAAATGACAAAGTGAAGTTTGAAACATTGTTATAAGTATGGTTACTCTATTGTCATTTCAGTTAACAATGAAAATACATATGTCCGTATGCAATTTTATATACATACATATCCTACACAATTTTAATTTACAAAGTAAATACTTCTCACATACCTCAGAACCTAAACTGGAAGAAATGGTTGGGCCATGCTTTCCTTTCTCCCTTGCAGCTTTTATCAATACTTCCACTAACCTCTCCAGTTAGTAGCTCTCTGGCAAACCTCCTCCTGCTTCACTTCCTTGAGCCAATCTTGGCTTACACCTCCGTTGACGTCTGCTTCGTTGCATTTGAGGGAAATGTTGACATCGATTTGACTTAACCTTCTCCCCAGAGTGATTTCCTCCCTTTCCTTTGTCAACAGAAGAATGGTTTATTATTGCCAGTTTTGGCCTCCTCAGTGCTCTCACACTCTGCTACATGATCATCAGAGCCACAGCTAGCTTGAATGCTAATGAGTAAGTAACAAATTGTTTTTTGGATTGCATGTGCCAGATGATCCCAGAAAATATGTAGAGTAAGAGTAATTTTCATAAAGGTGGTGAGAATTGGATTCCCACCAGTTCCATACTGATCCCAGTGGAATCATAAATAGCAAAATAATTTATTTTATGAACATATCTTTATAGTCAGTTACACAGATTGGGAGTTCACTTTGTTCAACAACAGCTCTCTTGAGAAAAGATCTAAATGTTTTCATGTACTAACAAGCTTAAAATGAATCGTCCATGTAATACAAATGCCGAGGGAACCAGCATAGTCTTGTATATAAAAAAATGTCAGTGGAGCTGGGGCTGTGGCTCAGTGATAGAGCGCTTGCCTAGCATGCGTTAGTCACTGGGTTCGATCCCCAGCTCCACATATAAATAATAAATGAATAAAATAAAGGCCCATCAACAACTAAAAAAAATTTTTTTTAAATGTCAGTGTCTTCACCATCAACAGGAATAGCCCCCACTTTATGTGGGCTCATCAGACTTTATCTAGAGGCTATTACTCAGCTTTCAGGGGAACACTGGCACCCTTGCTTGAGATCAAGGACAGTAGCTTAGATGTTTAGCCTGTAAGGAAGAAACCATCAGGAAGAGGACCTGCTGTTTCCAAATGTTAGAAAAGACTGTCAGGAAGAAAAAATCAATATAAACTATATTTTCAAGGGGCAGAAACTATATTTTCGAGAGGGCCAAAAGGAAGTTTATAGGAAGGCAGATTTCAACTGAACAAGCAAAGAACATCAGTTGGGCTACTTAATGGTCGGATTTGTCTCAGGAAATGCCCAGGGCTATGAATGCAGACAGAAGGTAGACACTGCTTGCGGAGACTGCTGTAGGTAAGATGAAGGATGGAAAATTGAGCTAGATGACTTCTAAGGTCCATTTTGATCCAGTGATTTTCCAAAAGTAATTTTCCACAGTGATAATATATGGGAAAGGTGTTTTTGTTTTTTGTTTTTGTTTTTATTTTTGTTTGTTTGTTTTTAATTTTGAGCATTTTGTATTCAGTCCTTCTTTTACCAGTATTCATGAAAAGTAATCAGAGATGGAAGCAACCCTGGAACACTGTCCAAATTTGAACCTAAAGTACTGGTAGACTTCATGTGCTCTCTATTTAGTTATATCCTGGTATTTTAAGTGATTAATAATACCAAATGATCTCATGCAATTGATTTAATATTATACAGTTTAGAAACAATGGGCAAGTAACCTCCTCTTTCAGTGACATTTTATTACCTCCAACATGATCTTTGGCTGGGTACTTAAAAGTACTTTTTGGCATTCTTATAATGAGAATTAGCATATGAAGTGCTTAGCACAGTGCCTGGTACATAATAAGTGCTCAATAAATGTTAACCAAACCAATTCTGCTGAAATTCTATCAAAGTTCTATGAATAAGGTGGCCATCTGCCTTTATCACTTGGCAAATGAATTTAATTTCTTCATAAAAAAGGATACAAAAACATAGGAGCTCCATGAGTGCCTATGATTCAAACTTCAGTTCAAAAGGAAATATTTATTTTGACTGCAACCACCTCTTTTGCTTGCTTTCATGCTGACCCATCAGGCTAGATAGTAATATAAGCCTACTTCCTAAAATTTTTACTAATGAGTCATAACCAGAACAGGCAAACAATGATGCTGTGAGTACTTTTAGAGAATCATTAAGCAATTTAACGGTCACCTGACTGCCACTCAGAATCTGCCAGATGCTCACTTTATGCGTGAGATATTTTAGAGAATGCTCAATTAGATATGGCACCTATTAGAAATCTAAGTACCAGAGTCATACTATTTCAGTTCCACACATAAATTCTTGCATGACTCAGAATCTAAGTCATGGATCTCGGATCCATGTCTTAGGCCACCCTTTGGCCTTTGTGGAGAGTTGATACTGCAGTTCTTCATTTGACTATTTTTTCTGTGCCTTCAATCAAAACCACTCTGAAGAGCAATATTCATGATCTCATTTAGAGAGAGAAATTGAGAATTGTGTGTGTGTACTTGTGTGTGTGTGTGCTTGTGTGTATATGCACACATTTTGTATAAAAGGGTGGTCACCAAAATATTAATGGTAATTACCATGAGTTAGAACTTAGAGTGATATTTTCCTCTACAATTTGTGCTTTTATGCATTTGCTTTTTCTGTTTTTACAGTAATCATGAGTTAATTTGGGGTTTTTGTTTTGTTTTTTGCAGTACTAAGGATTGAACCCAGGGCCTCATGAATGCTAAGGAAGCATTCTGCCGCTGAGCTATTTTATGTTGAGACGGTCTCACCAAGTTGCCCACATTGGCCTCCAACTAAGGACCCTCCTACCTTGGCTTCTCAAGTAGCTGGGTTACAGGCCTGGGCCACAACCCCCAGCTGAATTTACTTTTTTTTGTACTATGGATTGAACCCAGGGGAACTCTACCACTGAGCTATACCCCTAGTCCTTTTTATTTTTTTTGTTTGTTTGTTTTGAAACAGGATCTCACTAAGTTGCTGAAGCTGGCATTGAACCTTGTCATTCTCCTGCCTCAGCCTCCTGAATCCCTGAATTCAGTTGAGCGTGCCACCACGCAAAAAATTAATTCATTTTTATTGTGGGAGAACAAATAGTCATTCTTCTCCATTGTCTCAAAAGATGTTGATGAAAAATTTCCTGTGATTTTATTCTAGAGAAAAAGTTTATTTGGTAAATAAATTAAAACTATTATTCATTTGTGAATTCTTTGAAATCTGTCTTCTATTTTTGATTTATCCACCAAGGAAGTAAAAAGCCAAAATGAGATCCCTTTTTTCATTTTAATCACCCTGATTTAATTTTCTGGGTAACTTTATCCATTATAAGATAGACATATATAAACGTATTTAAGGATCTTTAAGTATTCTACTGTAACTAACTGTGTCTTAAATTTTTTTAATACTGCAAACAAATGTAGTAAATCTTGAGACTTTGCAAATATAAACAGGATGGTAGTTAAGCAAATAAATGCAAGGTAAATATATTTGTGTATTAGCTTCCTCATACCTCTATTTTTTATACCCAGGTAAGCAAGATTATTGAACTTCAGCTCCCATGGGCGGTGCTTTTTTTTGCTGTACTTCTGTCATTCTGATAAACCCTGTGAAATCTCAACATCTACTAGCTTATGCTTTTGTTACTATTATCTTTCTCTCGCTATAAGAAAGATACATATTTTCATTATTGTTTTTGAGGAAAAAATATGTGGACAATTTAGGGTAGATTTTAAGTTGATTAGGCATCCTCCTCTAGAACCCTTTTCCAGTTCCTAGAATTATGATTCATAGGAGATCACGTCCTAACCATTCAAAACATCTGCACAGAAGCAAATGAATCTGATGTGAGTAATGCAATGAAAGAATTGGAACAACCTGAGATCAGGAAGCTCTAGCTTGAGCTAGGGGTATAGCTCAGTGGTAGAGTGCTTGTTTAATATGGTCAGGGTCCTTGTTTCAATCCCCAGCACTGCAAAAAGGAAAAACTGGTTTCTAGCCTTCTGATATTCCTGCCTTTTAGACTTGGTAGTAAAAAATTTATCAACCAGATAAAAGGAATTGATGTTTCTATTTTACTCAGTACTGATTATTTCTGCATTATTCTGCTTAGGACTCTAAGGGGAACATTGACAGATTGGCATATCTCAATATAAAAGGATCTGAAAAATTAATCATTCAGTGTCTTGGGGGTGATTGGTTTAGTAAAGAGGGAACAGAGGTGATATAAGAGGTCTTTTCAGAAATTCAAAGAACTCCTAAAGATGAAAATAGCTGCTGTTCATTGAGTAAACCCCCCCGCCCGCCTGCCAAGATATTACTCCTATATTGGTAAACTTATGTACCCTTATATAATACTCCTTAAATGAGCAGCCTCCTATTGACTAGCCAGCACATACAGAGGGTGATGCTTAATTACTCTACGATTCTGGAGCTCTGGAGATGTCACAGGGAAATAAGATTTCCATTAAATATAAGAAAGAACTTTCTGCTGTTCAGAGTTGTCTAAGACATAGGATACTTTGAATGCTAGTGAGCTTGCCAGGAGCTGATTATTCACACAGAGGCTACAAGACTAGAGATGTGAGAGGCAGATTTCCCTCTTGAATTGTCTCCTAGGAAGAATTAGAGCCCAAGAACAGGATTTGGGTTGCATTCCTGGCCCCTTTCAAAGGAATCTTAAGTTTCACAAATGGTATTTTTCAGACTTTTTTTTTTTCCACCCTCTTCCACAGTAAGATACATTTTGCATCATGACCCAGTACTCCATGTAGATATTTCATGACCCAGTACTCCCATGTAGAAATTTCACTAACAGACATTATTCTTCAGTGTAATCTATCTTGTACTTTGTTTTTATTAATGCTAGTCATGAACTTCTAAATTGATTTTATAAGTTAATAGGTGGTATCATCCAGTTTAACATTGGCCTAAAGAATTTTAAGTTTTTACTTCTCAGCCAAATACTTTTTGCTCATTCTAGTAACTGTCTTCGTTTTTATTTTACTGAGAATGCCTTTCTTGTATCAATTCCAGCAAAGATTTAAATTTTCCCAGTGTTTGAGATGTATTGCTGAGTATTGGGTCCTCTTGTTTCTCTTAGTAATTATTCCTTCTTTTAGCCACTCTGAGTATGAAACATTTAGATATAAAAATATAAGCTTGGCTCAGAGGATTAATAACTCCTGAGAGGCACTATAGGAAGAAGAGCACTGATTTCAAACCCAGTATTTCTGGTTCCAACTCTGCTTTGCACTGCTTTTCTTTAACCACTCCAGAGAGCCATTTAATGTGGTTGAAGAAGACAAATTTAGTTTCTCAAAATATGATTGTTAAAAAAAAGAGTATTAAAGGCAACCAGGACCTTTGATTAGATGTCTGTCTTTGACAGTGTTCTTTTTCTTTTTTCCCAACGATACTGTAATGTTATGGCTACATTAGGAATATTATGACTATATTACTTTAAAATTTCTTAAGAGTAGCAAAATAGGGCTGAGGTTGTGGTTCAGTGGTAGAGTGCTTGCCTCACATGTGTGAGGCACTGAGTTCGATCCTCAGTGCCACATAAAATAAATAAACAAAGGTATTGTGTCCATCTACAACTAAAACAGTATTTTTTAAAAAAAGAGTAGCAAAATAAAGTGTGTTTAAAGATCTTGATTCACCTCTGTAAAGTCCTTCTATCTAATAGCTAGTTTTTTGGAGAAAATATAACAATGTGTTGTCTTAAATATGAACTACAATAAATAATAAGGCATACAGCTTTTTGTAAAGTTGGGAACACCCTTTCAAAAACTTGAATGACTGCCGAGCATGGTGACACACACCTGTAATCCCAGTGGCTCCGGAGGCCTGCCTCAGCAACTCAGCAAGGCCCTAAGCAACTCAGAGAGACCATCTCTTCAAATATAATACAAAAAGGGGTGGTATGTGGCTCAGTGGTTAAGTGCCCCTGGGTTCAATCTCCAGTACCAAACAAACAAAGAAAAAAAATTTGAATGACTCCTCATTCAGTTTTTATAGCCATATTCTCACTGCGCACTAGGCACGAGGCTCACGTATGGAGCTGGTAGAAGCCTGGCATTCCCTTGCAGGAGTTTGAAGTTATGAAAGAGCAAGGGAGAAAGAGGAATGGGGAGTTGCTGCTTTTCAACTGAGAGAGTTTTAAAAAAAAGACTTCATGTAGGGAGTAACTTAGGAACCAGGCAGAGCATAATTAGAGCACAAAATGAGGAAAAAGCAGAGCAGGTTCAGGGAGGCTGTTGCATCTGTTGTAGGTATTAGCTAGTGTTATAGGTATTAGCTAGTGGCAGTGACAACAGGCAGACTATACATTTTGGACTTTAGTCTAATAAATAATGGATAGCATCTAAGACTTTTCAGCAGAAAGATAATTCCTGGTGACTGAGAAGTTACTTTGAAGTAGTAGAGAATGGAGGCAAGAAGATAGGTTAGGGTAAAAATATGAAGTTGAAGGAAGATGTTAGGGTGGTGGAGAGGAGATGAAATCAAGAGATGCTAAAAAAAGTGGTAACGAAAGATTAAGCAGTTTGAAGCATAGATCTCAAACTGAATATAGAGGAAAGAGATCAGAGCTAAATACTTGATTTGGGAACCATTGAAATGAAAAACTATGCAGGGAGGCCTCATGAAATGAGCCAGAATATAAGGGGCCAGGAAGTGAGGGCAGCCCCAGCAGTGCCAGGGGCTGTGAAGAAGGCAGCATGAGCCTCAGAGGTAGTGTGGGAAACTTCAGAAGACTTCAGGTACCTTTTAGTACCTGATTTAGGGACAGAAACACACTCATTTATATGCACCCAAAATCTGGCAAACTCCTGGAAAAGAGAGCTATACATCCTTACAAGTCAGGGCTCTTCAACTCTTATTTCATTATAAGTAATGACATTCTTGTTTGATATGTAAAAGAGGAGCATATTTTAAAGGAAGGAACATATTTTAATGATTCTAACACGCTCAACATTTAGTACTATTTAACCCAGGAGAAGTTGTAAATTGTGTGATAATTATCCCTAAATATTAAACAAGATAGTGTCAGCCTAATACTTTTGCCTGCGTTCCTTTCAAGAACATTAAAACACTTTGAAGATGACAAGCCATTTGACTACAGATATGAAACTGCTTATTTCAGACAAATTAATGGCTTACTGGCTTTACCAAAAGGGATTAAATGATAGTCCTAGGCCACCATTTAGTTAGAATCATTTCTCTGTTGTTTTAAAACATGACATCTACCCCTTAACTAAATTATAACATCTCTTTTCCTTTCATTCCATAGGGTAGAGTGGTTTTGAAGAAGGAAAAAAACTGCTTTCTGACTGATTGCCTTGAAGGAAAAAAGAACCTATTTTTGTGCATCATTTACCAATCATGCCACACAAGCATTTATTTTTAGTACATTTTATTTTTTCATAAAATTGCTAATGCCAAAGCTTTGTATTAAAAGAAATAAATAATAAAAAATACTGCTGTTGAGTATTATTTACTGATTTGTGTTTCAAAGGCTGATTTGGAGATGACATATCTGAATTTCATTTGTATAGTTTCAGACACAGTGTGCTCCTGACTCCCCATGAAAGAATGGTCATACTAGGTTTTTTTGTTTTGTTTTTTTGGTTTGTGTGTGTGCGTGTGTAGGGGAAGTGGGTTTTTTATTTGTTTTTAATGTTGGCCTCCACTGTGCCCAAACAGAAAGCAGAGTAGAGCTGTCCTGCATAGTAATATTCCCTTAGACACTCAAATTGAATTATTCAATTTTATTTTCTTCAGAAGTGCCATTCACTCTTTGATAATTTCTCCTTTGTTTGGAGGTAATCGGCCTCCACCAGGACTTCAGCTTCATCTCCAGGGTTGCTACCCATTGTATCTTACATATGTAGTAGAGTGCTTTGCATGTAGTAAGTGCTCAATAAATATCTTAGGGTGAAGGGATGAGTATAAGAGTTTACAAAATACACACTGATTAGTAATACAGTTGTCTTTGATACTCTTTTTATGTATTTTTACCTAGTATTCATTTTAAAAAAAAATTTGAAAGGGATGAGAAGAGTTTTGCGTGTGTAAATGCAATGTTTTTGCTTTATTGATAAGGAAAACATTGAAATATGTTGTTATATTAAATTGTGTGCTTGAAGGATGTTTGTAAACTTTTTTTTTTAAATTTTTTTAGTTGTTGATGGACCTTTATTCATTCATTTATTTATATGTGGTGCTGAGGATCGAACCCAGTGCCTCACACATGCGAGGCAAGCGCTCTACCACTGAGCCACTATCCCAGCCCCCAGTGTTTGTAAACTTTTTGAGGAGTAAATCCTCAGCCTTCAACTTCAGCAATACCTGGGATGATAACATATTCTTATTGATATATTTTTTTAAACAGCAAAATGCATTTCAATTTACATTACACATATGGAGAACAAGTTTTCATTTCTCTGGTTTTACACAAGGTAGAGTCACACCATTTGTGTCTTCATACACATACCTATGGTAATGATGTCCAGTTCATTCCACCATCTTTCCTACTCCCATGCCCCCTCTCTTTCCCTCCCTCCCTCTTGCCCTATCAAAAGTTCTTCCATTTCTCCCATGCTCCCCACCCCAATTATGGATCAGCATCCACTAATCAAAGAGAACATTCGGCCTTTGGTTTTGGGGAATTGGCTTACTTTACTTAGCATGATATTCTGCAACTCCATCCATTTACCTGCAAATGCCATAATTTTATTCTCTTTTAATGCTGAGTAATATTCCATTGTGTATATATACCACAGTTTTTTATCCATTAATCTATTGAAGGGCATCTAGGTTTGTTCCACAGTTTAGCTATTGTGAATTGTGTTGCTATAAACATTGAAGTGGCTGCGTCACTACAGTATGCTGTTTTTAAGTCTTCAGGGTATAGTCTGAGGAGTGGGATAGCTGGGTCAAATGGTGGTTTCATTCCAAGTTTTGTAAGGAGTCTCCATACTGCTTTCCAGAATGGTTGCATCAATTTGCAGTCCCACCAGCAACGTATGAGTGTGCCTTTTCCCCACATCCTCACCAACACTTATTGCTTGTTTTCTCTGTGGCTACCATTCTGACTGCAGTGAGATGAAATCTTAGAGTAGTTTTGACTTGCATTTCTCTAATTACTAGAGATAATTGAATATTTTTTCATATATTTGTTGATCAATTGTATTTCTTCTTCTAAGAAGTGTCTTTTTATCTCCTTAGCCCATTTATTGATTTGGTTGTTTGTTTTTTTGGTATTAAGTTTTTTGAGTTCTTTATACATCTTGGAGACCAGTGCTCTGACGTGCATTTGGCAAAAATTTGCTCCCAAAATGTAGGCTCTTTCTTCACCTCATTGATTTTTTCTTTTGCTGAAGAGAAGCTTTTTAGTTTGAATCCATTTCATTTATTAATTCTTGATTTTATTTCTTGT
>PVHX01027073.1:0-19878 GCA_004024805.1 Geosciurus inauris | reverse complement strand
GGTACCGGGGATTGAACTCAGGAGCACTCGACCCCTGAGCCACATCCCCAGCCCTATTTTGTGTTTTATGTAGAGACAGGGTCTCACTGAGTTGCTTAGTGCCTCGCCATTGCTGAGGCTGGCTTTGAACTCGTGATTCTCCTGTCTCAGCCTCCCTAAGTGCTGGGATTACAAGCGTGAGCCACCGCGCCCGGCTGGCCTGGACTCTTGATGGTAGTTTTTGTTTTCATATTGTAATCTCTTTTACAATAAAAGGGGCTATTTCTTACTTTGGGGACTATTGTTTGTATTACTCAATATTTTTTTGTTTTAGTTTTTACCTGTACTAAGTTATTTATTTCTTTTTTCCCTTTGGTACTGGGGATTGAATCCAGGGCCTCAAGCATGCTAGGTAAACACTCTACTACTGAGCCCAGCCTTTCTATTTTTATCCCAGCCCTTTTTATTTTATTTTGAATAGGATCTCCCTTAGTTGCCTAGGCTGGCCTTGAACTTGTAATCTTCCTGCCTCAGCCTACTGAGTGGCTGGTATCATAGGCATGTGCCATCATGCCTGTCTTTATTTCTCACTTTACAAATGTCAGAGGGCAGTGGGCTAGGGTTGTAGCTCTGTGGTAGAACACTTGCCTACCATGTGTGAGGCACTGGATTCCATTCTCAGCACCACATATAAAATAAAGGTCCATCAACAACTAAAAAAAAAAAAAGTCAGAGGGGAGTGAACTAATCCCAGAAACTGAAAAATAATGCCTTTATGTACTTAGAGGATGTTTTAACTTTTATGAGTCAAATTGTTCTATCAATAAGTTGAGCTAAAATGACCATTGAATTATAAGGGCAAAGAGAAAAATTGTGTTTCCATATGAAAGGCAGTCTTAAATATGTTGATCTATTTTTCTTTTTTTGGTATTTTTTGTTTTTATTTTTTAATACTGGGAATTGAACCCAGAGGAGCTTTACCACTGAGTGATATCCTTAACCCTTTTTTTAGTTGTAGATGAACACAGTATCTTTACTTTATTATTTTTATGTGGTGTTGAGGATTGAACACCAGTGCTTCACACATATGAGGCAAGTGCTCTACCACTGAGCTACAACCCCAGTCCCCTAGCCCTTTTTATTTTTCATTTTGAGATGGGGTCTTGCTAAGTTGCTCAGGGTTTCACTAAGTTGCTGAGACTGGCTTTGAATTTGCTTTCCTCCTGCCTCAGCCTTCCAAGTCACTGGGATTAGTGGTATGCGCCACCACCTTGCTTGATCTATTTTTCTGAAAGAAGATCTGAACAAAGGCTTGTTTTGGGAAGTAGACCAAATAGTCGTGTCCACTTGTAGTATTTAACTCATAAATATTTCTTCCTCATTCTTAGCTACTGTCAACAGAAGACTCCACAAACTCCCTCTACTACATCTACCCACTGTTAGCATCTGTAACCACAACTGGCACACAGCCATTCTATACATAATAGTAAAAATTCATTTTCCATTGGCAGAGAAATCTTGGATTTGTGCACAATAGTCCATTCAAGCCTAGTCTATTAATATTTTTTCTCTTTTCTGCATTATTAGTTTTCCCTTCTTTATTGCATCATTTCCATTAGCTCTTGTGTTCTCTGTCCTGGAAAAATAAAATCTCTTCAACCTTATTTTCTCCTGTAGCTATTGCTCCATGTATTTGCTCCCTGTTATATCAGATCTCCTAGCCATAATAGTGTTTCCAATACCTCTTCTTTTAGTCTTTCATAAATCCATCCCATAGTACTCCTACTCACCATTCCACCCAAACATTTTTGTTAAATTTGCTAAAATCAATGATGAATTTACTTATCCTACCAAGTAGCATAAGGTAATCCATCTAGGTTAGTCAGCTGTCTTTTGCTCTGATGAAATACTTTTGAAAAACTTAGAGGAGGAAGATTTGATTTTGGTTCATGATTTTAGTCACTGGTCATTTGGCTCTGTTGCTCTCGGACCTGTGGCAAGACAGTGCATCAGGATAGGAGAGCATAGTTGAGGAAATTGCTCACCTCTTAGCATCCAGGAGGTGAGAAAGGAAGGGGCCAGGGTTCCAGTATCCTCTTTGAGATCATAGGAGCCTACACTAAACTAACTTCCTCCTGGTAGGCTCCACCCTTGAAAGGTTCCACCACCTCCCTTTACCACCACAGGATGACAACTAAGCCTTGAACATGTGCACCTTTGAGGGACATTTATCCAAACCATAGCACATCATTTCTGTCTTCAAGAAGCCCTTTTTTAGGGGGGCGCAGTGGCATACACCTGTAATCCCATGGCTTGGGAGGCTGAGGCAGGAGGATCGCAAGTTCAAAGCCAGTCTCAGCAAAAGTGGGGTGCTAAGCAACTCTGAGACCCTGTCTCTAAATAAATTACAAAATAGGGCTGGGGATGTGGCTCAGTGGTTGAGTGCTTCTGAATTTAGTCCCTGGTACCAAAAAGAAAAAGGAAAAAGAAGAAGCCCTTCTCCCAACTCTGGGTTATTATCCTCATACTGTTTTTCTTCTTCCACATGGACTGCTTCTTCTAGCCTTCCTATTTGGTTTCTCCTCATTGAACTACCCCAACACCTAGTCCTTGCACAGTTTATCTTCCTATCCCACAATGTTGGTAATATCAAATCCCATGGTGATACCCAGTTGGGTACATCCAGTCCAGACCTCTCCCTTAAACTCTGGACTTTTGCATATATGGAAACTGTACCAGGTATCACAATTTAATAAGTCCCAAACTGTAATCTTGGTCTTTGTTGCAGACCTCCCTGCTGAGTTATCTCACCTTATTATAGAAACTCCCATGCTTCTAGATGCTCAGGTCAGAAATCTGGGAGTCATCCTTACCTCTTCTTATTCCCTCCAATTTAAAATACCAAATGTCATCATTGTGTTGCTCCAACCTTTAAAATGTGTCAGAGTTCAGCCTGTTTTCAGCACCTCCAGTTGCTGACACCCTTGTCCAGGCTGTCATCAACTCTCCCCTGAAGGATACCAGTAACCTTCTCATTTCTAGTCGTGTCCCTACTCTGATTTTTCTTAGTAGATAGTCTGTAAACCCTGCCATATCAGTCTGCTCAAACAAACCTCCAGTGACTTTCTGCTGAAAATAAAAACCACAGTATTTTGGGGGGACTACAAACCAATCTTTTGTTTAACCTGTCTTACTGATTTATTTATTTATTTATTTTTGCATTCTGGCTGTCATATTTTTAATTTTCCAAGAATTATTTCTTATTCTTTGCATGTTCCTTTTAAAAAAATGTATAGTACCCTGGAAGCTCATAGTTTTTTGAGGATATCAGGATTGGTTTGTTTTTAGTATTTTTTTCACACTGGGGCTCTTTTTGAACTTTAGTACTGCCTTGTGTTGGGGCCTTTTCTTAAATATCAAGAGGCTCTGTGATGTTTGTTCATACTGAAGAGATACTAAAAAGCTAATTTTAGGTTTCATGTGTTTGTACTCATAAATCAAGTGTTTTCCCAGGCTTTGGGGACAGAATCCAGGAGATTTCACTGGGGAACCTTCAACTGTCAGTATCTCTGAAGGTCTTTTTTCTTAATTTAAGATCAGTTTTCCCCAGAGGAGAGGAATCCTCTGAATTCCTTCTGGCTTGGGATGGGCTTAAAGTGGAAAGTGATAGTTATAAGTTTGGCTGCAAGCAGAGAAAGGGAGTAGAGTTTCACTGTTCATTATGTTAACTGTTAGTTTAGGGACTGTCTGCAGAGCTTTGCCTAGTAGTCTAGAAACTGGTGCACCTCTGGTTCAGCCTCTCCAGAGAGAAACTGAGTCTTGGCTTGGGTAAACAAGATCTAGGAACCGAACAACTTTTTTTTTTTTGGTACCGGGGATTGAACTCAGGGGTACTCGACCACTCAGCCATATCCCCAGCCCTATTTTGTGTTTCATTTAGAAACAGGGTCTCACTAAGTTGCTTAGTGCTTTGCCGTTGCTGAGGCTAGCTTTGAACTCGAGATTCTCCTGTCTCAGCTTCCCAAAGTGCTGGGATTACAGGCATGTGCCACCGTTCCCGGCTTGTGCAAGTGATTCTTAAGTTTTAAAATTATGGATAAATCTGTTGAAGATTTTCAAACAGTACAAAAACTTACAATTTAGGAAATGCCATTCTCTTCTAATCCCTCCCTGAGAAGCACTGATAAAAATTTGGTATTTGGGAGGTCTTTCCAGGCTTTTGATATGTATTGTATAATCATTCACATATGCATAAACATACATGTATATATTTATATGCTTATGTATTATGTATTATACTAATTCTAACACATGGGTGCTGAATATACATTATTTTATTTTATTATTTTGTACTGGGGATTTAACCCATGGGCTCTTTACCACTGAACTACTTCCCCAGCCCTTTGTATTTTTCACTTTGGGACAGAGTCTTGCTACATTGCTTAGGACCTCACTAAATTGCTGATGCTGGCCTTGAACTTATGATTCTCCTTCCTCAGCCTCCTGAGTAACTTGGATAATCTACATGTGCTACTGTACCTGGATGAATATACATAAAATATTCATTTAAAAAATGGTGCCAGCTGGGTTGATGCTGCACATCTGTAATCTCAGCGGCTCAGGAGGCTGAGGCAGGAGAATTGCAAGTTTGAGGCCTGCCTTAGCAACTTGGGTGAGACCGTGTCTTAAAATTTAAAAAAGGGCTGGGGATGTAGTTCAGTGGTAAAGCACCTCTGGATTCAGTTCTTGGTATCAAAAAAAAAAGGTACTATATTATACATACCATACAATTATTTTTCCTAAGCATCTGTCCATTTTTGTACTCTTACCTCTACTTTTTTCATGAAAATTGACTGCATGGCATTGATTAAATTAATTTGTCTGATTTTATTGAGTATTTGTGCTCTTCTTAAAAATTAGTAACAGTAGGGCTGGGGTCATGGCTCAGTGGTAGAGTGCTTGCCTCGCACGCGTGAGGTACTGGGTTCGATCCTCAGCACCACATACAAAATACAAAAATAAATAAAATAAAGGTTTAAAAAAAATTTTTAAAAAAATTAGTAACAATAATGAGGTGAATTTCCTCATGAATATCTTTGATTTTTTTTTGGTACCAGGCATGAATCCAGGGGCACTTAACCACTGAGCCACATCCCTAGTGCGCCCCCCTTCCCTTTTTTTTTTTTAACTTTTTGAGACAGAGTCTTGCTAAGTTACTCAGAGCCTCACCAAATTACTGAGTCTGGCATTGAACTCATGATCCTCCTGCCTCAGCCCCTGAGCCTGTGGGATTACAGGTGTGCACCACTGTGTCTGGCTTCCCTATAAATCACTTTGTAAGCCAGCTTGGAAAATCTGAGTGGGTGAAGAGAAGGGAATGTCACCCTGCAGAACCTTGAAAAGAAATTCAAAGTAAGTGACAGGACCCATATTCTTGAGTTACTAATCACCTTGACAGTGCTTTGTTAGCATCAGCACTGTCACCACTTGTTTCCTTATTACCTTTTCCCTCTGTTTATTTTCTCTTACCTCTCTTATGTTTTTATAACTTCCTTGGCCAGGTTTCATTTAAATGATCACACTAAGCTGGGTGCAGTGGCTCACGCTTGTAATTCCAGCACTCTGGGAGGCTGAGACAGGAGAATCACAAGTTCAAAGCCATCCTCAGCAACAGCGAGGCACTAAGCAACTCAGTGAGACCCTGTCTCTACATAAGAAAACACAAAATAGGGCTGGGGATGTGGCTCAGTGGTCGAGCGCCCCTGAGTTCAATCCCTGGTACCCCCCCAAAAAATTATCATCTGGTCTTTTTAAATATTAGGGATACCATTAAGCATTTGCTTGTTTTATAACATTAATCTCCTTAGCATATGAGAAGTAACTACCACATTTTAGGAACAAAAAATATTTTTTTAGACTGATGAATTAATTTGAAATAATTTTCAATTCACTTTTTAAGATTTTAATTTTACTTTAGTTTTTTTTTTTTTAATTTTTTTTTAGTTGCAGATGGACACAATGTCTTTATTTTATTGCTTTGTATGTGGTGCTGAGGATTGAACCCAGGGCCTCACGCATGCAAGGCAAGCACTCTACCACTGAGCTACAGTCCCAGCCCGCTTTAGTATTTTTAATCAGTAAGATCTATAGTGTAAATTTTTAATCTTCATTTCTTGCTTAGCTAGTATTTTTGATCTGAAAAAGTTAGACATGTTTTTTTATTTTCGTGTTTACTTTTCATTAAGAAGGAAATGATAATAAGAAACTGATTTCGAAATAAATGTTAGTTCCAACTTCATCTTGTCTAACTCTCTCATATTTTTCATGGCCCAAGGTTTTACTATGAGCAGAGAATACTACGGAAAGTCTTTGAAGAATGGAAAGAACAATGGTGGGCTTTGCATCGAGAATGGAAACTCTGTGTTCGAGCTGACTGTCACTACAGGTCGATTTTTGTATCACATTATTTCAGTTTTACACATTTTAAAATGCAGGTTTGACATATCAGATTTCTTGTTGGCATGTTTCTGGTCAAAAGGAGTAAAGTCTTAGATTGCTTTCTGGTTTTCTTCAAATCATTTTTAGAGTAAGCACTTTGAAGTTCTAAATTAAACCCAAGCATGCGTGTGTGCACATGCATGTGTATATACATACGCGCACACACTCCTCTAGTAACCATTTTATATATATATATATATTTTTTTTTTTTTTTTTGGTACTGGGGATTGAACTCAGGGGCACTCGACCCCTGAGCCACATCTCCAGCCCTATTTTGTGTTTTATGTAGAGACAGGGTCTCACTGAGTTGCTTAGCGCCTCGCTGTTGCTGAGGCTGGCTTTGAACTTGCGATTGTCCTGTCTCAGCCTCCCTAAGTGCTGGGATTACAAGCGTGAGCCACCGCGCCCGGCTATTATAATATATTTTAATATATTTTTTTTAGTTGTAGATAGACACAATACCTTTATTTATTTATTTTATGTGGTGCTGGGGATCAAACCCAGTGCCTTACACATGTGAGGTGAGTGCTCTACCACTGAGCCACAACCCCAGCCCAACCATTATATATATTGGTCATGCTAATGATTTGAATGGGGATTCTCCCTTCCATATAATTTCTGAGTGTTCTGTTGTTTAAAAAATATTGTTCTAAGCCAAGCACGGTGCCGCAAGCCTGTAATCCCAGCACTTTGGGAGGCAGAGACAGGACAATAGCGAGTTCAAAGCCAGCCTTAGCAATGATGAGGCGCTAAGCAACTCAGTGAGACCCTGTCTCTACATAAAACACAAAATAGGGCTGGGGATGTGGCTCAGTGGTCGAGTGCCCCTGAGTTCGATCTCCAATACCAAAAAAAAAAAAAAAAAAAATCCTAATTTATATTGATTATGGGAGAAAATATATGCCCAATATAGAACATTAAGAAAATAGAGAAGCTGGATGTGTAGCTGAGTGGTAGAGGGAATGCTGAAGGCCCTGAGTTCAATCCTCAGCATGAAAAGAAAAAAAGAAATGAAAATAGAAAGTAAACATTCCTGGGGCTGGGCCTGTAGCTCAGTGGCAGAGTGCTTTCTTCACACCTATGAGGCATTGGGTTCGATCCTCAGCACCACTTAAAAAATAAATTAATAAACAAAGATGTTTTGTGTCCATCTACAACTAAAAATATATTTAAAAAAAAAGAAGAGGGGCTGGGATTGTGGCTCAGTGATAGAGCGCTTGCCTCGCATGCGTGAGGCCCTGGGTTCGATTATTAGCATCACATAAAAATAAATCAATAAAGATATTGTGTCCACCTAGAACTAAAAAATATTTTTAAAAAAAGAAAGTAAACATTCTTAATCCTTGACGTTCACATTCACATTCCCTGAGATGAAGGGGATAAAGTAAAAAGGAGAATTAAATTAAATAGACGTTTTTAGATCTTTTCGTTTTTTTTTTTTTTTTAATATTTTTTAGTTGTAGATGGACACAATACTTTTATGTTATTTATTTATTTTTATGTGGTTCTGAGAAGTGAACCCAGTGCCTCACCCGTGCTAGGCAAGTATTCTACCACTGAGCTACAACTCCAGCCCCAGATCTTTTATTTTGTAAAAAAGCATATGTACATTGTATCTTTAAGATGATATTGACTGTCATTATAGTCACTTTAGTTGGGAAAGGAGTTCTGACGTATGGGCATTTCAGATTAAAAATAGACCCATTGAGGTCCTGGTGTGGTGGTGTATGACTGCAATGTCAGTGGCTTGGGAAGCTAAGGCAGGAGGCTTGAAGTTCAAAGCCAGCCTCAGCAAGTTACTGAGGCCCTAAGCAACTTGGAAAGATCCTGTCTCTAAATAAAATATAAAAAGGGCTGGGTATGTGGCTCAATTGTTTAGTGCCCCTGGTTTCAATCCCTGGCACCAAAAATCAAGGATTCAGTAGTTTTAAAAGCCTACACTTAAATGTGAAATCAAGTTTTGAAATTGGGGTAGTGAAATTATGAAGGGATGAAAGTCTTAAGATGTGTGGTGTCTGTATCAAGGAAAAGACAAAGGAAAAAGTGCCATTGACCATATTTCCATGCAAAGACGTAGTAATGTTTTTCACTATGGATGATTAAAATAATTGAGATATGAGTGTCCTTCCAAATGTCATGGCTTTGTGCATGTTGAAAGTCAAGTTATTCTTGGAGAAGTTAAACTTTTCTTCATCAGTGACACTTTAAGATATAGAGAATTACTCTTTCAAGGAGGATAAGTTTCACTGTGGTTGTAGGAAATGGAATTTTTGCTTAGGTGCTGATAGGTTTTTTTTATGTCAGAAGCCTCCATGTTCTGAGTATAGAACAGATTGGGTTTTTTGGATTAAGACTTGTTTTGTCTTAAAATGCCATTAGTGTTGGGTGCAGTGCTGCACACCTGTGATCCCAGCAACTTGGGAGGCTGTTACAGGGGTATCTCATGTTCAAAGCCAACCTGGGCAATTTAGCAAGACCCTGTCTCAAAAATATAAAGGGCTGAGGATTTGGCTTAGTTCTAAAGCTCCCGTGAGTTTAGTCCCCACTACCCCTCACCTAAAAAAAAAAAGCTATGAAGTGCCATTTGTACCAGATGCAGTGGTGCATGTCTATGGTCCCAGTGACTGTGGAGGCTGAGGCAGGCGAATTGTAAGTTGAAGGTCAGCCTTGGCAATTTAGTGAGACCATGTCTCAAAATTAAAAAGGGCTAGGGATGTAGCTCAGTGGTAAAATGACCCAGGGTTCCATCCCCACTACCAAAAAATAAAAATAAAAAGAAAGAAAAGAATAAATGCCATATGTCATTTGCTTTTGCTTTTCTGGTTCCTCAGATATTACCTGTACAACCTAATGTTCCAGAACTGGAAGATCTATGTTCATCAACAGCAGGAGATGAGGAACAAGTACATTAGAGCCGAGGATCATGGTGAGAAAAGGAAGCACATTAGTAAAGTAGATGCCCACGTTTACTTTCACAGAAGCTCTTTACATATATATATTTAGTTGTAGCTGAACACAATACCTTTATTTTATTCATTTATTTATATGTGGTGCTGAGAATCGAACCCAGTACCTCACGCGTGCTAGGCAAGTGCTCTACCACTGAGCCACCACCCCAGCCCCTCACAGAAGCTCTTGAGAGGGACAAACACATTGTCTGGAAGCAAGAATAACTCTTAGATCAAAGGGAAGATTCCATTTCACATTTTTCAAAATGTATAATCTCTGAGTGGGGATTCCTATATGATCAGATCCCTGTGGCTTTATCCATATGGCATATTTTCTATATTTAAAGCTCATTTAATGAGAATTTGTTCTGGCAATGCCTGTTGGTGCATTGTTCTGGCTGTGTATCTCCTATGGCACCTGGGGCTGCAGTCTATTTAGCTGCTGTGTATCCATTTGCAGGAGACTTGAGAAGAGCCATACACTGCTCATTTCTGAACTGTTTTGCCCAGGTTGCCTCTTAGTAATCCTGTGGTTAGTTGAGTGTTGATTCGTCTCTGGTTCCTCTGAAAGTGGAGTCCAGAAACCCATGTGAGGAATCCAAAGGGAAAAGGCACAGTGTTTAAAAATGATTATGTATCCTGCATTAGCAGCTACCTCATAGACATTCCATGTGAATGTCCTGCAGGTACCTCAGACTTACCCAGCATGTCACAGGTACTTGTAAACTCCCTTACCATGTGGACCTGCTTTTCTTCCTACTTTTCCTAAGTGAGAAGACTTTCTTAGGAATAGTCTGTTTATTCCTCATGCCTCAAATCATCAGTATCTAATTTTATAAGATAGTCGTCTGTGGTGTCACTTGCAGTCATTTTTTCTTTTCACTGCCCGAGAGTAATCCTTATCTTTTCCACAGAGTGTTATATGTATCTCTTCAGTAATCTCTCTCTACTTACTTTCTCCCTCTTTTAATTGTGTGCATAGCTACAAGCATGGTAAGACATAGACGATATTATATCAGTCTCTTGCATAATAGTTCGTTTGGTCCAGGCACGTTGGCACATGCCTATAATCCTAGTTACTCAGGAGGCTGAGGCAGGAGAATCACAAGTTTGAGGCCAGCCTTGCCAACTTAGACTCTGTCTCAAAATAAAAGTAAAAATAAAGGGCTTGAGAAATAGCTCAGTGGTAGAGCACCCTTAGTATATATGTATGTATGTTTGTTTGTATGTATGTATGTATGTATAAATAAATAATATAAAAATTAAAAAATCCATTTTGCTTCTCTTTATTTCTAGAATAAAGTGAAGACTCCTTGGTATGGCATATAAAGTTTTTTACTTATTCTCTTGCCCTACACCCAACCCTCTGGCCACAGTGAATATGCACTTGTTTACCTTTCCACCTATGATCCATCAGTTCCTCCTTTACATTTATTTTGGGACAGGGTCTTTCTAAGTTGCCCTAGCTGGACTAGAACTTGAACTTTTCCTGCCTTAGCCTCCTGAGCAGGTGAGATTACAGGCATGCGCCACTGTGCCCAACCATTTTCAAGCTCATTTTAAAAAGTGAAAGATTTATGTGATCTGAAGAGAAACCAAAGTATCAGGATTTTTTTTTTCTTTTGGTAGTACTGAGGATAGAACTCAGGGTAGTATGCTACTGATCTACATACCCAGCTTTTTTTTTTTTTTTTAATTTTTTTTAGTTGTTGATTGACCTTTATTTATTCATTATTTATATGTGGTGCTGAGGATTGAACCCAGTGCCTCCCACATGAGAGGCAAGCACTCTACCACTGAGCCACAATCCCAGCCCCTACCCAGCTCTTTTTAAAATCTTTTTTTTAAAAAGATTGAGATATGGTTTCACTAAATTGCTTAGGCTAGGCTCGAATTTATAATCCTCCTGTCAGGCCTCTCAAGTAGCTAGAATTACAGGCTTGTGCCACCATGCCCAGCTCCAGGCCCATTTTATTTATTTCTATTTTTAAATGTATTTATTATTATTTATTATTATATTTTAGTTACACATGACAGTAGAATGTATTTTGACATTATACATACATGGAGTATAACTTCGCATTTTTGTGGTTGTACATGATATGGAGTTACACTGTTTGTGTATTCATATACAAACATAGGAAAGTTATGTCTGATTTATTCTACTGTCTTTCCCATTCCCCCTTCCTCCCTTCCTCCCACACTGCCCTGTCCAATCTGGTGAACCTCCCCTTCTCTCTCCCTCCCCCACGTTCTGAGTCGGCATGTGCATATCAGAGACAACCTTTGGTTTTTTGGGATTTGCTTGTTTCACTTAGCATGATAGTCTCCAATTCCATCCATTTATTGGCAGATGCTGTAATTTCACTCTTCTTTATGCCTTTATGAGTAATAGTCCATTGTGTATATGTACCACATTTTCTTTATTCATTCATCTGTTGAAGGGCACCTAGGTTGGTTCCATAGCTTAGCTATTGTGAATTGAGCTGTTATAAACATTGATATGGCTGCTGCGGCTATAGTGTGCTGATTTTAAGTCCTCTGGATATGTGTCGAGGAATGCAATAACTGGGTCAAATGGTCGTTTCATTCTAAATTTTCTGAGGAATCTCCATACTGCTCCAGAATGGTTGCACCAATTTGCAGTTCCACCAGCAATGTATGAGTGTACCTTTTTCCTTGCATCCTCACCAACATTTATTGTCACTTTCATTCTTTTTTTAAATAGTTTTTTAGTTGTTGAGGACCTTTATTTTTATTTATTTATTTATAGGTGGTGCTAAGAATTGAACCCAGTGCCTCACACATGCTAGGCAAGTGCTCTACCACTGAGCCACAACTCCAGCCCATTACTTGTATTTTTGATAATTGCCATTGTGACTAGAGTGAGATAATCTCAGTGTAGTTTTAATTTGCATTTCTCTAATTGCTAGTCATGTTGAACATTTTTTTCATGTTTGTTGACCAACTATATTTCTTTTTGTTTTTAATTTTTTTAGTTGTTGATGGACCTTTATTTATATGTGGTATCGGGTATCAAACCCAGTGCTTCACACATGCGAGGCAAGTGCCCTACCACTGAGCCACAATCCCAGCCTGACCAATTGTATTTCTTCTGTGAAGTGTCTGTTCAGTTCCTTTGCCCATTTATTGATCGGGTTATTTGTTTTTTGGTGTTAAGTTTTTTGAGTTCTTTATATATCCTGGAGCTTAATGTTCTTTTTTTTTTTTTTTAACATTTTTTTTTTAGATGTTGATGGATCTTCACTTTATTTTATTCATTTATTATTTATACGTGTTGCTGAGGATCGAACCCAGTGCCTCATGCATGCTAGGCAAGCACTCTACCACTGAACTACAACCCCAGCCCCGAGCTTAATGTTCTGAGGTACAGGTGGCAAAGATTTTCTCCCATTCTGTAGACTCTCATCACATTTTTGTTTGTTTCCTTTGCTATGAAACAGCTTTTTAGTTTGATACCATCCCATTTATTGATTCTGGATTTCACTTCCTGCACTTGAGGAATCTTGTTGAGGAATTCAGTTCTTAAGCTGACATGATGGAGAGTTGGACCTACTTTTTTTCTAGGAGGTGCAGGATCTCTGGTCTAATGCCTAGGTCTAATGCCTTGAACCATTTTGAGTAGAATTATGTGCAGGGTGAGATTAGGGGTCTGATTTCCTTTCGTTACATATGTATTTCCAGTTTCCCCAGCACCATTTGTTGAAGAGGCTATCTTTTCTCCACTGTATATGTATGGCTTTGTCTCTGTTTCTTCTATTCTGTACCATTGGTCTTTATGTCTGTTTTGGTGCCAATACCATGCCGTTTTTGTTATAGCTCTGTAGTATAATTTAAGGTCTGGTATTGTGATGCCTCCTGCTTCACTTTTCTCACTAAGGATTGCTTTGGCTATTCTGTCCAGGTCCATTTTGTTTTTTTGGTACTGAGGATTGAAACTTATGAGCCATGTCTCTAAGCCTTTTATTTTTTATTTTGAGATAGAGTCTCTTTAAGTGCTTAGGGCCTTGCTAAGTTGCTGAGCCTGGCCTTGAACTTGTGATTCTCTTACCTCAGCTTCCCAAGTCGCTAGGATTATAGGTGTGTGCCACCATGCCCAGCCCAGGCTTACTTTAAATATCATTTTCCTTGTATAATTTTTCCTGATGTCCCCTAGCATAGCAGGTTCTTCTTTTTCCTGTTTTTCTTCCCAAAGTCTTATCCTGGACTTTGAGTTATAACACCGGACACATTGTTTCAGTGTTTAGCTGGCAAGTAACTTATGTTGTTTATTTTTTAATTTACATACAATAAGATTTATTCTTTTTGGTATGTAATTCTATAAATTTTCACAGATGCGTAGACTTGTGTAACCACCACTTCCATCAAGAGTCAATGAGTGAGCTATCAAGAGTCAATGAGTGAGCTGGGCGTGGTGGCGCAAGCCTGTAATCCCAGCACTTAGGGAGGCTGAGACAGGACAATCGCAAGTTCAAAGCCAGCCTCAGCAACGACGAGGCACTAAGCAACTCAGTGAGACCCTGTCTCTACATAAAATACAAAACAGGGCTGGGGATGTGGCTCAGTGGTCGAGTGCCCCTGAGCTCAATCTCTAGTACCAAAAAAAAAAGTCAGTGGGTGGGGCTGGGGTTGTGGCTCAGTGGTAGAGCGCTTGCCTAGCATTCATGAGGCACTGGGTTCAATTCTCAGCACCGCATATAAATAAATAAAATAAATAAAGATCCATCAACAACTAAAAAAAAATGTTTTTAAAAAAAGAGTCAGTGGGTGGGGCTGGGGTTGTGGCTCAGTAGTAGAGCACTTGCCTAGCATGTGTGAGGCGTTGGATTCAATCTTCAGCACCACATTAAAAATAAATAAACAAAATAGGGGCTGAGGCTGTAGCTCAGTAGTTGAGCGCTTGCCTAGCATGCGTGAGGCACTGGGTTCGATCCTCAGCACCACGTATAAATAATAAATGAATAAAATAAAGATCCATCAACATCTAAAAAAAATTAAAAATAAATAAATAAACAAAATAAAGGTATTGTGTCCATCTACAACTAAAAAAGTTAAAAAAAAAAAAAAAAAAAGTAAATGGGCCAGGTGCCGTGCCATATACCTATAATTCCATGTGACTCAGGAGGCTGAGCCAGGAGGATCGCAAATTCAAGGCCAGTCTCAGCAGTTTAGTGAGGCCCTCAGCAACTTAACAAGGCCTTGTCTTAAAATAAAAAGGACTGAGGATTTAGCTCAGTAGCAAAGCACCCCTGGATTTTAAAAAAAGTCGAAGTTCCATCATTACCAATAGAATTTCCTTGTGCTAACCCTTTGTAGCACCCTCCCTTCACACATAACTCTGGTGACAGATTAATTCTCAAGTATAATTTTTTTTCTTCTAGGGTGTGTGTGTGTGTGTGTGTGTGTGTGTTTGTGTATATATGGAATGATAGTCTTTTGACCCTTTTGTTTAACGTAATGTATTTGAGATTTCTCCAGGTTGTTGAATGAACCAGTAGTTCATAAAATGTATTGCTAGGTGGTGATTGTTTATATTGGTATACTAAGGGTTGTTTATCATCAGTTTAAGGACTTTATCTTTGACAGTTATACATAATGAAGGGTGGGAACATAGCTCAGTGGTAGAGCACTTACCTACCACGTACAGAATCCTGGGTTGATCCCCAGCTCTGCAAAAAATAAAAAACAAATAAAGGAATAGCATTGCTAGAATCATTCGTGTATAGGTTTCTCTGTGAATACTTCTCTTGGGTAAATAATCTGAAAGGATTGCTGAATCATATACTAGTAGGTATGTTTGATTTTATAAGCTGCCAAACTGTTTTCCAAAGTGGTGTACCATTTGCATTTCCATCAGCAGTTATTGAAGATTCTACTTGTTTACATCCTCACTACCTCTTTTGTTGCTATCTGAAAAAAATTTTTTAACCATATTGATAGGTCAGTACAGGTGTCTCATTGTGGCTTTAGTTTGAATTTCCTTAATGAGTAATGATGTTAAGTATCCTTTCCTGTGCTTATGTCCTTATTTGCAACATATATATCTTTTTTGGTGAAATGTCTGTTCAAGATCTTTTATTCTGGGCTGGGGCTGTAGCTATGGCAGAGCTCTTGCCTAGCACATATGAGGCACTGGGTTTGATCCTTAGTATTGCATAAAAATAAACAAAGACATGTTGTCGGGCTGGGATTGTGGCTCAGCGGTAGAACGCTTGCCTCACATGTGTGAGGCACTGGGTTCAATCCTCAGCACCACATAAAAATAAATAAAATAAGGATATTGTGTTCATCTACAACACAAATTTTTAAAAATAAACAAACATAAAAATAACATAAAAATACATAAAATAAGGATATTGTGTTCATCTACAAAAAAAATTTTTTTTTTTTTTAAAAGACATGTTGTCTACCTACAACTGCAGGAAAAATTTTTAAAAAAATTTTTTTCATTGATACTGGGAATTGAACCCAGAGGTGCTTAACCCTTGAGCCACATTCCTAGCCCTTTTTATTTTTTATTTTGAGACAAGGTCTTGCTAAGTTGCTGAAGCTGGCTTTGAACTTAGGATCCTCCAGCCTCGGGCTCCTGAACTGCTGGGACTGGACATGTGCTACCATGCCCAGGTTTTTGTTCTTTTAAATGGGGTTGTTTGGGTTCTTGTTGAATTTCAAGGGTTTTTAAAAATATATATATTCTAGTTAGGGTATTATACTGCATACCTCTAGTGCAGCTACTTGGGAAGAAGTTGAGGCAGGAGGATTACTTCAGCCTAGGAGTTCAAGACCAGCTTGGATAATGTTGTGAGACCCCATATTAAAAACAAAACCAAAAAATCATCACCAGCTCTTTTTATTTTTCATTTTGATATAGGGTCTCACTAAGTTGCCCGGGCTGGCCTCAAACTTTGATCCTCCTGCCTTAGTCTCTTAAGTTGCTATATCATAAGACATGTGCCATCACACTCAGCCTGGTGATAAGTCAAAAGCATGATTTGCAAATATTTTCTTCCAGTCCGTGGTTTGTCTCTTCATTCTCTTCTCTTGACAGTATCTTATGCAGAACAAAGATCAAAAGATTTTAATTTGGATGAAGTTTAATTTTTCCATTTTTAAAATTTTATGGATTGTTTTTTATATCATTTCTTAGATGTTCTCTCTGAGAACTCTGCCTAACTTAAGGTCACAAAGATTTTTCCAGTGGCGCATGCCTGTAATCCCAGCACTCAGGGAGGCTGAGACAGAAGAATCGCTAGTTCAGAACCAGCCTCAGCAATGGCGAGGCACTAAGCAACTCAGTGAGACCCCGTCTCTACATAAAACACAAAATAGGGCTGGGGATGTGGCTCAGTGGTTGAGTACCCCTGAGTTCAATCCCCAGTACCAAAAAAAAAAGATTTTTCCTGTATTTCTTTTTCTGAGATTTTTTGTAGTTTTGCATACAGATCTTATATATCTTGCAACCTTGCTAGATTTAGTTTTTTGTCCCTAGGAGCTTTATGGTAGATTTCATTGGATTTTCTATATACACAGCCAAATCAGTTGTAATAGATAGTTTTGTTCCTTCCTTTCCAATTCTTTTCATTTTTAAATTGTACTTATTAGGGTTTACAGTGTGATATTGGATAGGAATGGTGAGAGTGGATGTCCTTGTCTTCTTCCTTTTTATCTTTTTTTTTTTTTGAGACCGTCTCTTATAGTTGCCGAGGACCTTGCTAAATTGCTGAGAGTGGTCTTGAACTTAAGGTTCTCAAGTTGCTGGGATTACAAGAGTATGCCACCTTGCTTGGTCCTTGCCTTGTTCTTGATCTTATTATTATTTTAAATAAATGAGTTTTTTGTTTATGCTTTCACTTTTTGGTAAGGTATTGGGGATTAAACCCAGACCCCGTACATGCCAGGCAGTACAGTACAACTGAGCTCCACAACTGGCCGTTGTTCCTGATTTTAAGAGAAAATTATTCAGTCTTTAACCATTAAGTATTATGGTAGGTTTTTGTAGCTGTCCTTCATCAGGTGAAGGAAGCTCCCTTCTGTTCTGAGTATTTTTTGCTGAACTTTGATAGTTTTTCTGTATCAATTGTGATGATTATATATCCATTTTTTAGAGACATGAATCTTATTATGTTGCTGACCTTGAACTCTTGGGCTGAAGTAATCCTTTTGCCTCAGCCTCCCCAGGCAGCTGTGACTATAGGTAGGGCCCTGATCTATTCTTTTTTTAGTTCAATACTATGATGAAGTATTTAGAGTGATTTTTGATTTTTGAATCAACTTTACATTCCTCAAGAGTACTATCACTCTTTATATATTACTAGGTTCAATTTCCTAATATTTTGTTTTTTTGGTACCAGGGATTGAAGTCAGAGGGGCACTTAACCACTGAGCCATATCCCTACCCCCTTTTATTTTTTATTTTGAGATAGTATCTCACTGAGTTGTTTAGGGTCTCAGTAAGTTGTTTAGGGTCTAGCTAAGTTGCTGAGACAGAGACTGGATTTGAACTTGGAATCCTCCTGCCTCAACCTCCCAAGCCTGTTCCAGGCTTTTGTTGAAGATTTTTGCTTCTGTGTTCCTGTTGTTTTCTTTGGTCATAATGTCGTTGTCTGGTTTTGGTTAATACTGGGTAATACTGGCCTCATAGAATGTGTTGCAAAGTATTTCAGCTTCATCTATTTTCTGACAGAGTGTAGAATTGGTATTATTTCTTCCTTATATGTTTAGTAAAATTCTCTGATGAAATCCTCTAGTCCTGGCATTTTCTTCGTTGAAGGATTTTAAGCTTTGAGTTCAAGTTTTTAAATAGATGTAAGGTAGCTGGGTGCAGTGGTGCATGCTTGTAATCCCAGCACTTTGGGAGGCTGAGGCAGGAGGATTGCGAGTTTAAAGCCTGCCTCAGCAATGGCGAGGTGTTAAGCAACTCGGTGAGACCCTGTCTCTACATGAAACACAAAATAGGGCTGGGAATGTGTCCCAGTGGTTGAGTGCCCCTGAGTTCAGTCCCTAGTACCAAAAAAATTAAAATAATAGATGTAAGGTTATTTTGGTTATTTTTTGAGTGAGTTTTCAAGGACTTGGACCATTTCAAATATGTTGTCAAATTTATGGGCATGGAATATTTCATTATTATAACTTCAATGTGTTACAGAATCTGTAATCAGAATCCTTTTTTTATTCTTGATGTTGGTAATTTGTGTCTTTAGTCTCTTTATTCTTGACCGTTCTGGCTAGAGCTTTATCTGTTAGTCTTTTCATGTAACCATCTTTTCTGTTCATTAATGCTCTGTACTGTTTTTCTGTCAAGTTCCATAAATTTTGTTCCTATCTGTATTATTATCTTCTGCAAATTTTTTTCTAATTTTTTATTTGTTCTTTAGTTATATGTGACAGTAGAAGTATTTTTAAATGTTTTTTTAGTTGTTGATGGATCTTTATTTTATTCAATTATTATTTATATGTGGTGCTGAGGATAGCACCCAGTGCCTCACACATGCTAGGCAAGCGCTTTACCATTGAGCCACAGTCCCAGCCCCAGTAGAAGTATTTTGATATACGTACATGGAAGCTTTGGTTTTAATTTGGTCTTCTTTTTCTAGTTTCTTAGAATGCAAATTGAGGTTATTGATTTGAGACATTTTTTTTCTAACATAAGCATTTAGTGCTACATGTCCCTTTAAATGTTTTAACTGCATCATACAAATTTTAATGTTATATTTCTGTTTTCATTCAGTTAAAAAAAAATTCTAATTTCACTTAAGACTTCCTCTTTTTTTTTTTTTTGTACTGGGGATAGATCTCAGTGGCACTCTACTACTGGGCTATATCCTCAGTCTTTTTATTTTTTATTTTGAGACAGGATCTCACTGAGTTGCTCAGACTGGCCTGGAACTTGCAACCCTCTTACGTCAGCCTCTGGATTGCTGGGATTAGGCATGTGCTCCATAGATTATTTAAAAGTGTGCTTAGTTTCCTAATAGTTGGGAATTTTCTAGTATCTTTCTGTTAATAATTTCTAATTTATTTCATTATGGATTATCAAATAAGATATAGTATGATTTCAGTCCTTTTAATTTTAAGGTTTAGTGTGTGGCCCAGAATATGTCCTGTCTTATAAATGTTCCACCTTTACTTGAGAAATGTGCATTCTGCTGGCTTACATTGTTATTTATAGTTAGAATTAATGATGCTTCATATTATGGGGCAGAAGGGAAAAGTCACTTTGTAATGCCCAGACTTGAGACCACCAGAGACCACCAGGAGTCCGATTCCGATGTAATCACAAAAGGGTCTTTAATTCAAACTCGAGTAGGGTCCGCCAACCCACACCGACGCAGCGGGTTAGGAAGCGCGGCCCCGAGTCTAGGGGAGCAGGGACTTTTATGGGTTACAATCACAAGCAGGGGAGTACATGCCTTGGCGTTACATGATTGGGTAA
>PVHX01027072.1:0-19883 GCA_004024805.1 Geosciurus inauris | reverse complement strand
GAGTGCAACCGGATAGGCTTCTCCAGAGAGCCCATACGCCAATACTGTTTACCTTCACTTTAACGTCTCCATCCCCACTCCTTCAACATGGGAAACCTACTCTCCTGGGTCCTTTCCTTCTTCATGGAGGATGAAGACAACCTCAATGAGGCTGTTCCCACAGCACCCCCCCAAAACCAATCACATAGTCCTGATAGTTCGTCCTCAAGTTCCTGTGAACACCCCCTTCCTGGAGATTCCCCTCCCACCAACCCCCTCCTATTTGCCCCGCTTCAGCGCCCCCTGGAGTCACTTCTCCTCCTCCCTGCTTTGTTTCCTTTGCCTTCGACCCGCCCACTCGTCTCGGTCCTTCCAACCCTTTTCACTTGACTCTACCCGCTGCACATGCTTATATGGTTAATCTCCAGGCCAATTCCAACATCTGCCCCGGGATCCCCACTCTGGTCTCTGAGCTTATTCAGCTACGCAAGGCCTGTCAAGACGCTGGCCCTTCCTCTCCCTTTTTTCTTCAACTTTTGGAGTCCTGGTCCTCTTCTCTCCAAACTCCCTTTGACTGGTTTTCCCTTCTCAAGGGAGTTCTTTACACTCCCCAATACATTCAGTGGAAGGCTTCTTACCTAGAACTTGTAGAAGAAGGGGTTCATCACAATATTACACAAGGTCTTAATTTTTCCATGGATATGCTATCTGGCAGGGGTGATTTACGTCCCCCGACTCTCAGGCACCTGTCAGTAATATTATTTACTTTGAGCAAGTCAAGGACAGTGCCCTTAGAGCCCTTCATAATTTGAGCCCTCCCACTCCTCGGGAACTTTTCAAAAGTCTTATTCAACGTCCTGATGAATGGTTTCCTGATTTCTTGGCTCGTATCATCCAGGCTGTTGAAAAGAAAGTAAATTCTGGCCCAGGCCAGGATGACTTCATTCGGCAACTTGCCTGGGAAGGTGCTAATTCCACTTCCACTATTGCTGCTCATTGGAGCAGCCATAGCCCCAATGAGACATGAGGAACTCAATAAATGGGTTTCTGCCACTAAGGATGTTTCCACCCATGACTCAGTTTCAGTCCTCTCAGCTGCCCTCAAGTCCTGCTTGACTTCCAATACTCCCTCAGCCTTCATGGGCCACTCTCAAGCCCCTATCTGTTGGGGATGCAACAAACCTGGGCATATAGTCCACAACTGTCCCTTTAACCAGTCATGTGAATTATGAAGGAAGCCCCGCACCCCATGCCCTTGTTGCAAAAAGGGGTACCATTGGGCCCAAGACTGCCACTCCAATCCTTTAAACTGCAACAGGGGCAACCCTCAGCCCCATTAAAGAAAAGGGCCCCTATCCCTAGGGTTAATTGGACAATACCTTTGTTCCCCACAAGACCTAGCATGACCATTTATTTTGATGGGAAACCCATTAAAGGTCTCATCGACTCTGGAGCTGATGTTACTATTATTGACACTGGTACTACCTCCTTGTTCCTTTTCTGGAAATTCACCAGTGGGCCTAACATCCTTGGTGTTGGCAGATTCACACCCTCTTGTAGGGTAACTTCACAGGTAACATGGAAGGACCCTGATGGCGACTCTGGATGTATACACCCTCTCATAGCTGATGTTCCCAACATGCTTTGGGGGCAAGATTTACTTTCAAAAATGGATGTAGTCCTTACCACAGATGACAACACTCCTCATGATGAGTTACAAATGCATGACAAGGTAAGCATCTCTGGGAGAAACCCCCAATTCTAATGGCCACTGTCCCACTGTTGGATCTTATCTGCCTTAGCTGGGTGGACATCTCACCCTGCTGGATGGAGCAGTGGCTGATTTTTGAGCCTAAGCTTTCAGCATTAAAGAATCTTGTTCACAAGCTATTAGCCTTAGGTCATATTGAGCCTTCAACTAGCCTTAGTAATTTGCCCATTTTTGTCATTCAAAAAAATATCAGGCAAATGGAGATTATTACAGGACCTTAGAAATATCAATAAGAAAATGGAAAAAAATAGGCACATGTCAAGGTGGCGTTCCTTTCCCTTCAGCCATCCCGATAGATCGCTATATTGCTATCATTGACATCAGGGATTGCTTTTTTCCCAACCCTCTTCATGAGGCAGACAGGCCTTACTTTGCCTTTTCTGCCTGGGAACATAATCATGCCAACCCTTGTGAGCAGTATGAATGGAAAGTCTTGCCACAAGGAATGAAAAAAGGCCCTACCATTTGCCAAATGTTTGTGGCGAAAGCTATTGCCCCTTTAAGGAGCAACGACTACATCATTCATTACATGGGTGACATCTTGGTGGCTTGCAAAGACGAAGTGTCTCTTCAAGCGCTTTTGAATTCACTCCTAAAAAATTGAGAGGGTCGTAATCTTCATGTGGCCAAGGAGAAGATTCAAATTCACCCTCCCTTCCCCTCCTTAGGATTTCATTTTTCTCTGTTGATATGACCCATTAAACCCTCTCTTGATGTCCCCGATGACATCTCCCTGACAGAGTTACAACAACTATGTGGTAATATTAACTGGATTAGGCCATTCTTGCCGTTACCTCCAAAAGTACTTGAGCTCCTCAATGATCTGCTTAAAGGCAACAAACATCCTTCTAGAAGGTTTAAGATTACTCCAGAAGCTAGAGGCACCCTGACAGAAATTAATCAACTGTTCACATCTGCCCAACTTCAAAGATTTGACCATGCTGTTCCTCTGTCAGCCATAGTACTTTCCACCTTAAAGTTACCCCTAGGTGTCCTTTGGCAATGTGACAGACCTTTATTATGGTCACACCTTCCCTGGAGCTCCTGCCATAAAATCATCAGTCTCACCTCACAAATTATAGCCTTAGTAGTGAGGCTTAGAGAACAAGGTAGATCCATCTTTAATAAGAAACCTGACACCATAGTCGTACCTTTTCGTCAGGAACAAATTGCCTTCCTCCTCCAAACTTCTTTAGACTTCCAGATAATGATGGAGGGATTTCCTGGATCTCTGTCTTCCCATCTCCCTTCTTCTAAACTACTGCAGACCCTTAAGATCTTCCATTGACAGTGACCACTCATGCCTTTCCCTCAAGCAAACCCATTCCTATGGCCCCTTGTGTGTTCACAGATGCCAACACTCACCATCTTGGCTATGTTATAATGAGATCTAATATAACAAATGATCAGTTTGTCTGAAGGTATTCTGATTCTGTCCAAGTAGCTGAATGACTGCACTTATCTTGGTGCGGGAAAGATATCAGACCATTCCCCTTAACATAGTCATTTCTGACAGCATATATATCAGAGGTCTGCTCTTCTATTGCTTACTCCACATTTAGGCCTGGAGACTGTCCTGTCGATCAGCCTATGGCCACCCTCAAGGCTATACTAGAAATAAGACAGCAACCTTGGTATATTATGCACATTCATTCCCATTCTGGGTTGCCTGGCTTCCTATCAGAAAGGAATGCCTCTATTGACAAACTTTTAAGTCAGCCTAAAGTCATGAGGCTCTAGAACAAGCTAGAGGTTTGTTACATCAGAAGTTTCACCTCTCAGCAGATAGTCTTCATCACCTATTGCCTGAAATTCCAATCCAAAAATACAAACATCTGATTCATGCGTGCTCCTCTTGTGGCCCATTATTACCACTGGGCCCACTCCAACTGCAGGGAGTCAACCCCCATGGGCTAATGCCCAACTCCCTCTAGCAGATGGATATTACTCACCTCCCTACCTTTGGGAAATATAAATTTGTACATGTGATAATTGACACATACTCCTCCCTTGTATATGCTACCGCCCTTACAGAGGAAAAAGCAACCCATATAAGTAAGGCTCTAAAGCAAGCAATGCTATTCATGGGTGTCCCATGGTCAATCAAAACAGACAATGGCCCAGCCTATATCTCTCTCAGATTGAAGTAATTTTTGACTTCCTGGGGAATTTCCCATACCAAAGGGATTCCCTATAACCCTCAGGGACAAGCAGAGAACCAAGAGAACCAATCACACTCTAAAGGAGATGCTTCATAAACTTGATTCTAAAGAGAAGGACCCTTCTTTGAGATTGTTGGATGCTTTATTTAGCCTCAACTACATCACTTTTGACAAACAAGGCCTCAATGCAGCAATCCGACACTGGGGTCCATTTACCTTCCCTACCCCTCTTCCCTTGGTGCGATGGAAAGACCCCTTAACCCTTCAATGGAAAGGCCCAGACCCTCTGTTCACACAAGGGCGAGGCTATGCTTGTGTCTCCCCCAACACAGAGTCTAAGCCCCTTTGGATCCCAGCCAGGAATATTAATCCATGCCTCTCTCGAGAAGACAATCTGCCCCACCTGAAGTAAGAAGCCCCTTCTGTGAGTTCCTAAACCAAAGCTAATATTGTCTTTTGACCCTTCTATTCTTCAAAAGGTGTGCAACAAATCTTTAAGATCCATCTAATTGGGTCATTATTGGGCTCAGGGTTCTAAGCCTTCTTCTGGTTCTTTTCTTTGTCAAACTAAATAAGCTCTCAGTTCATATCATTAAGGAATGACAGGAACACAAGAAAATTCCTGCCACATGGATCGCAACCCTCAGGCACTTGTCAGAAGCTTGCCCACCTCATCTTCTCTGGAAACACAAGGCTTCGCAGCTTCGGCCAATCTTAACCCCTTCCCTTCCAAACTCTCCCAACCCCATCACCCCTTCCATTGGGAGAGAACTCATTTTCGGCGCGTGCATACAGGCTGGCCAGCCAATGACGGGTAAGATGTCCAGAGGGGCACAACCTAAGACAGATTATAGCTTTGTTAGCATCCCCCCCTATCATATGCAGCGTGTAGGAGTCTGGAAAATCCAGTGGAATGATTCTCTCTCATGAGATTATCACAGATCCCTCCAACATGCTTGCTTATGAGCCATACAGGCCCTACTGACATTTCAAATAAGAGTAAAAAGGGGGATATGTAGGAGCACTCCCTATACCTTCAACCCCTCCCTTCCCTCTTTTCCCATTCTCTTCATTGATTGTAACCTCAGGGCCGTGATTGGTCCAAGGACCCTATATAAGCCTATGTACTTCCTGGATTAAACGGGTTCTGCATTTCTGTCTGGCAGAGCAGTCTTACCTATCCTTGGAGTCTGGGTGGAGTGACTCCGCAGACCGTCATCCCTAATCTCGTCCTGTGAGACCCCACTTCATCTTCCCTGAAGACCCCTTTTTTGTCTCTCAGGACCCCTATTCGTCGAGAAGACCCACAAGGCATGACTTCAAACAATAAAACCAGAGTAGTAGCTATAACTTTGGCACTAATAAAATCAAAGTTTTGTTCATGTTAAGTTTAAATGATTGAAGATACAGTAAAATATTTTAATATTTTAAGTCCATCATTATTTGAAATACAGTGATTACTAGATCCACTCCTAGATCATTCTCTATAATAATAGGAAAAGAGATACATACTACAGGATAATTTCAAATGTTTTAATGTATTTTAATATAATTGTTTTCCTTGATAACATTGTACAATTTATTTTATCCATTGGGATCAGAGAAAGAAGCTTCAACAGACAGCTAAACAGTCCAGGACACAAAGCTATATTAGGAATCATGTTTTGAAAATGAAGTGGGCAAACCAGGTGCCACGACGCCTGTAATGCCAGCACTTTGGGAGGCTGAGGCAGGGGGATCACAAGTTCAAAGCCAGCCTCAGCAATGGTGAGGCACTAAGCAACTCAGTGAAATCCTATCTCTAAATAGAAACACAAAATAGGGCTAGGATGTGGCTCAGTGGTCGATTACCCCTGAGTTCAATCCCTGGTACAAAAAAAAAAATTAAAAGAAAATGAAGTGAGCAAAATACACCATTAAGAAATACATTTTAGCTGTGCGCAGTAGCACATGCATTGTGAGTTCAAAGCCACCTTCAGCAAGAGCGAGGTGCTAAGCAACTCAGTGAGTCCCTGTCTCTAAATAAAATACAAAATAGGGCTGGAGATGTGGCTCAGTGGTTGAGTGCCCCTGAGTTCAATTCCCAGTACCTCATGCCCCAAGAAAAACAAAAGAAAAGAAATATATTGTGATCCTCTCATTAGGTAAACAACTGCTCCTGCTAAGCAGGAAGTGAAGATGTATCAGTAGATCAGTGGAGAAAAAGAGAAAAGAATGTGAAAGCCAGCAGTACAGTAGAAAGAAATTTAATTCAGTGGTTGAACTAAAAGATAAACAGAGGTTTGAATAGAAAAAAAGGTAAAATACAGAATTATAGTTAGAAGATAAGAATTTATAGGGAGGGCTGAAAAACCTTGTATAATAAAACAAGAAAACACTGGGCAAGTTGATAAGAATCTCTAACTCCTATAAAATACTTAACAAAGACAAAGTTTACCAAGGATAATTGCCTGGTCAGACAGAAAGATAAACAAATTAAGTTAGAGGCACTTAAGAAGAATACAAACAAAAATGAAGACATTTTTTATAAAAACAATAAACACATGCAATTTATAGTTTAGTGAACTATTATAAATTCCACATGGAAGGGAAATCAAGTCATAATTATACAGAATTTCCTTAAGTAAAACTGTGAAAAAACAAAATTTCAGCAAATGTAGTTTACGGGTCTAATTGTCTCTTATTAGCAATTTATTAATCTGGCAGTAGCCTGTCTAAAACTAGAAGAACCACTGATAGGCAGGGAATAACAGTTGGTTTTTGTAAGGTAGCTTGAGATGGAAAAAAGAAAATAATAATAAAAAGGCAGATTAGTTAATATCAAGTTACTTCTGATTACATTTCTTATAAGGATTAAAGCAGAGAGGACTTTTTATCATTCCAATTCAGGTTGACATGGCCTTTTCTGCCTGGTTGCTGTGAATCTTTTATTTAAAAATAAATAAATAAATAAATAATTGGACTGTTGGGGATTTTCTAGCTTCCTTAAAGTTTCAATTTGATTACCTGGCACTTAGCACAAGTGACTCCATTTTGGTTTGTTCAGTTGTGACCTAATACAGAACTTAGTCCAAAACTATGGAGTTCTATAATTTTATTGAAAGAAACTTTTTTCAGTTTGTGCATTTCACTGCTCTGCTTAGTAAATTCAACTTCAATTTTATAATAAATATGTGGGTGAGATAGAGTTATTTTCATATTTCCTGCTGTAGTTTTTAACAAGTTCTATTTACCTCCAAAATTTAGATCGATCCTTCTCAGCATCTGGTATCTACCTGTTTACTAGTAGCCAGTAATGAGGTACTCAAGTCTTTTCACCTTCATCTCTTACAACCAACTAGAAGACAGAATGTAAAAGGCAAGGAAACATGGATTTGCATGATAAAACATAGGCTATTTCAATAACATTGGGAAAATATAAGAGACTATACTAAGTTATTATAGCAAACACTTGCCACACTTAATTCTTTAAATATTATTTACTTATTAGTGATACAGGTATTATTCTGTATTAGGACCTTTTATTAATTACTGACAAGAAAAAGAATGGTAGACACTATCAGTGCCTTTATGAATCTACCATCTTGATAGAAGAAAAATTTTACCAAAATTATCATTAAATATAAAAAGTGCTATAAACACCATAAGGGAAAGATACTTGGTGTATGGTTTGATGTGAGGTGACCTCCCAAAACTCATGTGAGATGATGCAAGAGGATTCAGAGAAGAAATGATTGGGTTATAATAGCCTTAATCGGTGAATTAATCACTTGATGGAATTAATTGAGCAGCAACTGAAGGCAGGTAGGGTATGGCTGGAGGAAGTGGGTATTGGAGGCATGGCTTTGGGTTATGTATTTTGTATCTGGAAGTGGATTCTCTTTCTCTTCCTCCTAATCATTATGTGAGCTGCTTTCCTCTTCCACACTCTTCCGCCATGATCTTCTACCTCATCTGGAGCCCCAGGGATTGGAGCCAACTATACATGGACTGAGACTTCTGAAAACAGTGAGCCCTCAATTAAACTTTTCCTCCTCTACAGTTGTTCTAGTTAGGTCTTTTAATTACAGCAACAAAATACTGACTAAAACACTTGGTGTATAACAATGAGACCTATCCTAGTCTGAATCCCTAAGAAAATGATATTTGAGCTGAGATACGAATGATCATATCTCTAGGGAATGAGAGAAGTAAACTGGGCTGGGGGTGGGGGCAGATAGCATAGACACAAGATGGGAAAGACCTTGATATAGTCCAAGAAATTAAGGTAGTCAATGATGTGTCTTGAGCATGGAAGAGATGGCAAGAGGTAAAGCAGGTAGATCACGTGCAGCTTTACAAGTAGGGTAAACATATATCTCAGTTCATGAGAATACTCCCAAGTTTAAAATAAACAATAAAAAATTAAAGTTATTAATAATGAATGTTACCCATCTGGCTCTCAGAAGTGTCTCAGGTTAGAGACACGTTTTTAGTCAAATTCTATAAATAGTTAGGGTAGGATCATGGTGTCAATTAGTAATTATGTTTGACTGATAGTATCACATGCAAAAGCTTTCAAAGATAGAGGTTTAATTTTCTTTCAGAAAAAGAAAAAGGCATAGAAGTTTAAAGTCCTAGCCTGATCTCATATCAACACAGAAATAGCCTTTGTTTCTCAATACTCCTAATGTAGCACAAAAAGGTAATGTTTTCCTCACCCATCCCTAGGATCATGGCTGACATTCCTATAACAAGACAGGTTCGCAGAAGGAAAGAATAACAGATTCACTTTATCAAAATTTTATATGACATAAGAGTCTTCAGAAATGATAACCCAAAGACCCAGAGGAAACTATTTTTATGTTAAATCTGATAAAACAAACGTATATTTGTGTAGAAAAAGCTTGATTAGATAAAACTGACGTGATCTAATGGTAATGAAGAGAGAGGGCACCCAAACAAGGTCTATTTTTCTAGATTCTTTTCGGCCTCTGTAAAACACTCCTTCCTTTTGGGTATAGGGCAAGGTACCTCTGGAATGATTATCTTATGACATACTTCCAGGGAAAATAGGTCAGAGAGTGATATTTTCTTTTTTAACATACATATGTGAATTTTTAATCAACATGGTAATTTTACATATTTATAAGATACAGTGTGATATTTTATTACATGTATAAAAAGGGTAATGATAAGATTAGGGTAATTGGTACATCTATCACCTCAAAAATTTATCCTTTGTGTTGGGGATATTTAAAAGCCTCTCTCCTAGATATTTTTAAATACTTAATTGTTAATCATAGATATCCCATGCTATAAAACATTAGAATTTTTGTTCTATTTATGTAAAACATACCATTAGTATTTTGATAAGAATTACATGAAATCTGTCGATCACTTTGGGTAGTATGGAGTTTAACAGTATTAATTCTTCCAGTCCACATACATGTGTGAACTATCTTTCAAATTTTTTTTGTGTGTTCTCTTCAATTGCTTTTATCAATGTTTTGTAATTTTCATTACAGAGATCATTCACTTCTTTTGTTAAATGCATTCCTGTTTTACTTATTTATTTCTCAGAAATTCTATTATTGTGTATAAAGAAGCCACTGATTTTTGTATGTTGATTTTTGTATCCTGAAATTTTACTGAATTTGGTTTTAGGTTCTAAAGGTTTTTTTTTCTTGGTAGAGTATAGGTTTAAGTATGTGTATGTATATATATATGAATCATGTCATCAATAGAAAAAATTTGACTTCCTCCTTTCCTGCTTGGATGCCATATTTCTTTGTTTTGACCTCTTTTCTTATTGCTCTGATTTCCGATACTATATTGAATAAGAGTCACGAAAATGGGCATTCTTAAATTATTTATTACATTATTAAGATTATGTATGGACCTGGCTAGTAAAAAGCATGGAAGAGGGTATACCTAAAATCACTGGGAAGCATCTTAAAATGTCATTGAAATCAAGAATTTCTACCCTCATGACTAGTTAATAATCCAATTCATGTTTTAACTTGTTAGGAATAGCAATCAATTATCATTCAGTGTTTTATTCTTTTGCATATAAAATGATATTCATAAGATAATTCTCAAGTAGTATTAGAAAGAGACATAGGGACAGATTTATTTGGAAATTTTCCTATAATATTGCAATATTTCCATCTGTAAGATGAATAATAAATCAAAACCCTTGATTACAGCTAATTATAAGATAGGAAATTAAAATAAGAATTATTAAAAATAATCATTTTAATTAAATCAACTAGGACTGGGAACTAATTATTTTATGAGCTGTTTATTATTTTCAATAGGAACAATAACACAAAACTCAATTTTTTCTCCTAAGAAATAGGAGCTATTTTTATCCAACCCTGCATTATAGACTTTATAGATTGCTCTCCCTGGATTCTCATGAGGAAACTTTCAATGAAGGATGTTATGACTTGATAAGGCAAATAGTACTGCATACTTTAATCTCTTTACTCAGACTATGAAAAGGCACAAAACCACAGGACTTCTCTAATATCAGAATTACCCTTTCCCATTACAACATAGACTAGATTGGAAAATGTCATAAGAACTACAAAGTGTTGCCAAAGCAGAAAAGCAACATGTCTCTATACTTAAGAAGTATAGAGACATGTTTTCCAGAATAATAGCTATTGCATTTTGCCTAGTGAGGAACAGAGGCACTACTTTAAATAAATGTGCATAACACTTTAAATGCCTTACCAGCTTCCAATATGTGGTTTCTACTTAGCCTTCACTGTTTTTTCCCCCAAATTTATTTATTCTCAGTTGAATGATTTAAAATGTACAACATGATGCCTTGAAGTGTATACACATTGTGGAACTATTAAATCTAGTTAAGTAGCTTATGTGTCATTCCACATAGTTACCATTTTTATATTGAGAACACTTTAACATCTACTTTCCTAGCATTCCTCAATAATACAGCATATTGTTTTTAAGTATAGTCACCATGGTTTACAGTAGACCCTTTGAACTTAATCTTCCTAAGTGTAATCTTCTACTTTTGGAGTAACACTTTCCAACCTCTCCAACCTCTGGTGACCACTGGTTTACTTTTTGTTTCTGAGAGATCACCTTGTTTAGACTGCACATAGGAGTGAGATAATATGGCATTTGTCTTTCTGTGCCAGGATAATTAACCCAAAATAATATCCTCTAGGTTCATTCATGTTGTTGCCAGTAACTAATTTTCCTTTTATATACAGCTGAATAGTATTCCATTTTATGAACAAAAAAAAAAATGTGGCATAGATACACCAAGGAATACCTTTTAGCCTTTACTTTTTAATCCTTCATTTTCACTGGAAGAGTTTCACAGGGAGAAAGATAATTCTGATGCCCTAACAAAGGATAAAATGCTGATGAAGAATAAAATTACAGGTAGGGAAATCACTCTAAGGAATATTTTAAACATTCTGGTGAAGATTGATGAGGACTGAAATTCAGACTAATATCTATTGTCCAAAAAAAATACCCTACATTTTTATCTTTAATTTTTCATGAAAGTTGTAGTAGAGAAGGTATCCTCATCAAATGAACTTAGAATTTATTGAAGCAGTAAGTCATTTAAATCTAAAACTTATAGAGAGAAAGTAGGTGAAATACTCTGAGGTAGTAGAGTTGAAACATAAATTCATTTGAGTTCCCAAGTCCTGGAGCCTCTGTGTGATTACTCAGTTCAAGTGGAGAACATTCAAGGACCTTAAAGCAATGAATTCTGAGAAGGAGGGAGCTAGCTTGACTGATTGGAAAAGGCAGAAGGTAAAGCCCCAGAGCTAGGCAACTTGGAAAACTGGATTAACAGATCATGTCATGCGGCAGTAGAAACTTTCCTCAGGTGAATATAGATGTTTCAGAACATGCCAATGAGCCATTTCCTGAGGGTTGCTCTCATGCCACTAAATCGGAGCCAGCCTAAAATACTAGGCATGATTGTGAAAAGGGATAAAGTCTTAAAAGAAAGAAGAAAAGTTAGAGAGTTAAAAAATGGCTACAGAGTACAAAACAAAAACCTAACTCGGTGGTTGCCAGACGGTAGAGTGGGGCAAATAGATTGACCACCTGGTTGTGTTGGTGGTTCCAGGGATGTATATATTTGTCGACATGCATGATTATATTTCTGCCAAAGGCAAGTTATTCTGGAAGGAAATTAAACCTCATGAAGTCTGGGTAAAATATTAAAGTAAAAACTATTCACTTAGAAAAATGAGCATACTACTAGGAGTAGCAGACTATATACACATGAGTGATTTAATCCATATATACATGTGTGTGCACACACGCCTATCTGCTTTATTGCTGTCTTGATGATATTGCATATTCTTTATGAGCAGGAATTTAACATAATTCTGTATCTTTTTGGGGGGTGGATGGATACTGGGGATTGAATTCAGGGCACTCGACCACTGAGCCACATCCCCAGCCCTATTTTGTATTTTATTTAGAGACAGGGTCTCACTGAGTTGCTTAGTGCCTTGCTTTTGTTGAGACTGGCTTTGAACTCATGAACCTGCTGCCTCAGCTTCCAGAGCTGCTGGCATTACAGGGCTACCCAGCTAATTCTGTGTCTTTAATATGGATTCTGAAGGCAAAGATTATAGAACACTTGCCTTTTTGCATTTCTTTACTCATTTCTAAACTGGATGTCACGGGTTGGTTTCTTCAGAAGCAAACAATGGCACAATGTTTAGTGGGCAAGGTGTTCATTAGAGAAGGGAAGGGAGAGAAAGCAAGATTGGATAGAAAGAAACCAAATTGTGATATGGACCCAACACCTTGGCAAACTCCACAGAACACTGAGGAGAACTTGGCTGGTCCACAAGTGCATCTTTTGATACTCCCTTGATCAATGCTGATAGTACATAGATAGAAGCACCAACACCGGGTTGACAAAAGGGGCCAGTGTTTGTAAGCTAAATGGCTGGGCCTGTATCCCCTCGGTCTTGATTAGTCACTAGATGTGAATGAAGCAGTTTGCTGTGGCAAATTTGATGAAAGAAGAAAATATGTCTTTATGCAAAGAAAATATCTTTTTATGGCAACGTTCTACAACTGGATCTCTTGCTTCTACATGGTGTTTCTTCTTATCATTAACCAAAGCTATCTACATTATCTTAATAAGCAATTTAGTTGAAGATGTCAGTGAAGTGATTACTTTTTCTATTGAAAACTATTTCTGGATTTTGCAATTGTTCAATTTCTCCTTTAAAAAATGATTGATGAAATAAGCTTGAATTATTTTATTTTATTTGATGACAATATATTTCCTAAATATACACATTATAGATGATAATATCATCTTGTGTTTCTATTAAGCTTAAATTCACAAAGCGATTCCATTTATATTGTCTGTTTGATCTTTCTTAATAAGTAAAACAGTTTGAATTTCTTACGAAGGAAATAAGGTTTAAATATTTTTGTGTCTTTGCCAAAGCAGTTCATTAGTAAAGTGTACAATTAGGCTTATAAACAGTTATTCAGAAGCCTAATAATATAATCATTTCAGAAATCATATTGTTTTTAAATAATAAATCTTCTGTTTTATTTTATGTAGTAAAAATAAAAGTTGATAACTCATGCTCCGAGAAATATTTGTACTTAAATACTCAGAGAGATCAATGATAAAAATGATATAAATATCCATAAACATGTAATAATTTATGATATTTTTATATCAAGTACTACTCAACAATCAAAGACCACATTATTAGTGCATAAATCAACTACATAGATGAATTAAAAGTATGCAAAAACAAGTCAAATATAAAAGCATACTTAATATATCACCCTATTTTTATAAACATCCTAAAATATACAAAACCAACTAATGTGTAATGATAAAAACTGGATGTTTAATTAGCTTTTTCATTGCTGTGACCAAAAGACCTGACAATAATAATTTAGAAGGGGAAAAGTTAATTTTGGCTCATGGTTTCACATGTTCAACTCATGGTTGACCCATAGCTTTGGGCCCAAGCCCAAGGTGAGGCAGAACATCATGACAGAAGGGCATGGTGGAAGAAAGTAGCTCAGAACATGACAACCAGAAGCAGAGACCACATACCAGGGACAAAGTATAAACCCCAAATGCACATCCCCAGTAACCTGTCTCCCCCAGCCACATCCTACCTGCCTACAGTTACCACTTCATTATCTTTATCTGTGAACTCATCCGCTGATTAGGTGACACCTCTCAAAATCTAATTATTCTCTCTCTGAAAATTCTTGCCTTGTCTCACACAGGAGCTTTGGGGGTTACCTCATGTGTAAACCATGATACCAGATCAGTGATTTTTTTTAAGATGTGGAAAAGACTGAAGAAAAATGCAGAAAGTAATTTTCCAGGATGATTGAAATGTTGTCTATTTTGGAGTGGGAGTTTAGTGGATATATACATTTTTCAAAAGCAATTAAACTATTAAAATGCACATATTTTAATGTGTTTGAGCTATATTTTGGTAAAGCTTTTTAAAATAAAATAAGGCTGGTATATTGAAAAAATAAAAATTCACAGTTTCTGGTCAAATTTTTGACATCACGATCAAAGTTCATTCTCCTGAAGCCTGCTACAAAGAACTCCACAAATCTTTTTTAAACATATTTTATTATAGTATCTGGGTAACTGTTAGTCTGCTTTCTATTAATGTTACAAAATACTTAAGATAATCAACATAAAAGGATGCTCAAGGTTTTGGAGGTTTCAGTCCATGGTCTGTTGGCCCAGTTGCTTTTGGGCATGTAGTGAAGCAATGCATTGTCGTCTGAGCTTCATGGCTGAAAGTGAATAAAGAAAGACAGGAAGGGGTAGGGGGCCCCCATATCCTCAAGGACACCCCCAGTGACCTGGGGTCTCCTACTAAGCCCCACCTCTTAAAGGTTCTACCACTCTCAAAACCATAATGGGTTAGAGACCAAGCTTTTAACACATAACACTTTGAGGGATATTTCAGAGACTCAAACCAAAGCAATAACATTTCAATTAAATAACTAGGCATCTATTTCAGTTTAGACTCAAAAAAACTTAAAAGAAATATTTCTTAAGAAATCCAGTTTCCCAATATTTGTACTCTGTATGTGTCTGAAACATTTATTTGATGAGTGTTATAATAGCATTGCCATCATAATTAATCTGAAAGTTAAAGAAATGGTGTATAGCCTGGTTAAGGCCATTACTATCTACATCTGAAAATTTTATCACAGTGGCTTGAATATGATCATTGCTTTAAAAAAATACCAAATGAATGTATGAAACTCAAGAACAATAAATATTCCCAAACCATCACTGGATTCCTTAACCTGCATCGACAAATGAAATCTGGTAAATCAAGAACAAAACAAAAATATACCTCAAGTGACCACTTATAGGCTCCAGTTCAATTCACAAGGTTAAAGACCAGAAGCATAAACTAATGAACCTGCATGTAACAGATCTCATACAGATTATTTCTTAGAAAAAAAATTCTAATAAGTGATAATTCAAGATTACAACCATCAAACTCCCAGAAAAATTAAGTAGCATTAAGACATAAACTTGCACAAGGTAGCAAAACAGCACACCACTCCCTGGCAGCTGGAAAGCGAAGAAACAGTTCCTGATTGTAAAATAGAATGGCAGTCAGTTTTATCTTTAGGCAAAGAAATAAAGCAACCATACCAGAAAGATCAGCTTACTGAGAAGCATATAGTCGAGAGTATTTTGCATGAAACTCTCTTGTAATCTACAAGGTATAAAGTTAATGCAAACAATGACTAAACTTTCAAAAACATTCTGGGTATACGGATAGTTACACAAGGATTAAAAGCTAAGCATTTAAATTTATGGTCACAGTTTTAAAAGTATCTTAATTTGCATTGCTCTCCAAAATATGAGAAATAAACTTATTTTGTAAATTTGCAAAGTAAATTTATTTGGGATTTAGTAGAAAAGAACTCTACATAAATGTTTTTTCATTTGGTCCTATTATGCATAAATTCTGTGGATTTCTGCACCCTTGAAATGCTTGCAAGTATCACAGAACTTTAGAAAGTGAAGTTAATTAGTAAGGTCTCATACAAAAGTCCTATAACTCAGAGAAGTTAAGGGCCTTCCCTAGACCACAAATACATTACAAGGCACTAAAGCATAGGTTCTGCGGTAACATATTCAGTCATCATAGACTCACTTAATAAAACTCGTTAAGTATTAAGTACTCATAAGCAACTGTTTACAAGATTCCTGTCTGGAAAATTTACATATTTACAGTCTATTATGAGAAGTTTTTATCCAAGTATCCAACCTTATACATTTTCAGAATAAACAATATTCAGAGGAAAGCATCTACGAGACATTTGGAATTAAGCTTAGTTTATGAATAACAATAAATATAAAATTAGAAAAATACCAAAAGATAAGAAGTTTAATGTTTAAACCATAGAGAGATTTTTGGAGCCCCAAATTAATCTCTTTTGGCAAAAGATCCCTTTATGCTTTTGCATAGTTACTGAAAGTCATAACACATAGTAATGTCCAGGGAAATTTTTTTTTCCCTATGCTTTGCAAAATTGGACTACATTTGCATTCCCAAAACTTCTATGAGTGGCTTCCACAGAAGACATTTCCAAAGTAACCTATGTGGATGTACTCAAAATACAAAACTGGGAGCTGTGGAGAGATGCTTTCCATACTTTGTACATTCTATGAAACCGGGTCACAGCAATCATATTCACAGATTCCAGTCAACTGCAATCTCAATCACAGTACGCTGCCACTGGATGGCAGGTACACATTTGTTTTCACTTCAGTGGAGGGAATATTGAGACATGTCCTTAGTTAAAACAAATCTATTGGGTGTAGCTTACACATACATACACAAACCCACTTTGGTCTCATGGACTATCCCTATGAAAGAGGCTACTATATAGATTTGGGAGGTATAAGAATATATTTTTAGCCTTAAGAGCACATTGGAGCATTGTCATACATTCATGGTTTCATTGGGTTTTTAGGCCACTATGATATTAAGTCTTATAAATAATATCTTGTATTGGCTAGACTAGGATAGAATATATTCTCGTGATAAAGCAAGCTTGGAATCCTGCAGATTTATTTGCTCTTTATCTTTTAGTGGCTTCATTTTGTAGCTGTTCCATCAAAAACATGGCCCTATGTCAAGGAGAGGAAGGGATAAAGAAGGCACACTGGGTCTTGACTTCCTTTTCCCAGAAATTACAGGCTATTTCAGTTCATGCTCTGATACAGCTTTAAAGGAAGCCATGAGATGAAGTCATATGGATCATGGATATAATGAGAGCCAAGAGCTTCTACCACCTATCTGTTGTCTAAAGTCACACTATCATCTCTTTCTTCCATTTGGCAAACATCACTGATTACCTTTCTATCTTTCAGAATTTGTGCTGGTAGAAGATTTCAGTGATGGAAAAAAAATCTTGTCTTTACTCTCATACAGCCTGAAGACATGAACTAAAACTATAAACTAAAACTACATATGAAGACATGAACTAAAAATATATGTGTATTTTTGTCTATTTTATATATACACATAACTGTGAGGTAGAAAGAAGATGCCCCCAAATAGAGGCATAAACCATTATTAAATTGTGTATGGGAACTAGCAGAGAGGAAAATTGAATCAATCCCTACAGATTAATAGAGAATTCTTGAAATACTACAGAGTTGATGGCTAATTTGCTGGGCCTTAAAGGGAAAATAATGGCTTACAAAAGGACAGAGAACCAGAAAAGACCAAAAAAAAAAAAAAAAAAAAAAAAAAAAAAAAAAAAAAAAAAAAAAAAAAAAAAAAAAAAAAAAAAAAAAAAAAAAAAAAAAAAAAAAAAAAAAAAAAAAAAAAAAAAACTGAGAAGATATAGCACAAAAAACAAAAGGCAAAGAACTTAGAATATAAGGGTGTAGGTCTATAGATATGTGGACTTTATGAATTTATATATTGTCAATGTATTCAGTAGTTTGTTTATTTGTGGAATATGAGTTGCTAGAATATTAAATTTATGGCTATTCTTTGTTTTTCCCATTATTTCACCTTATGGATAAAAACTAAGGGGAAAATTTTACCAGAACATTCCAAATTCTGATAATATGGTTTACTTTTTCACTATTTTTTTTCCACTTCTATTTCTGAACAATATCAAACTACAAGTCATATGATTAATTGACTGGATTTATTCCTAGGTAATACTCCATTCAGATTCCTTTCTAATCCAACCAAATTTTCATAACATACTTAACTATATAGCAAAAGGCAATTTAGAAATGAGTCCCCAAATGCCAACTCTAGGGCAGTAGGTAAATTAGATCCATAGTTTTAATTATTGGGAAAAAAATACTTAAAATGAAAACCTCCTGAGGTTATAATATAGTGCTATGAGAAGTGATGTTTGAGAGTCTGGCAATGGTTAAGTAGGCCAAAAACAGGGACTGTTCAGAACAGGACAAAAAAGAAAAACCATAGAGAAGGAAAAGGGAGAAGCAGGAAGTATATGTTTTTTCTTCTTCCTCTTCTTTGAAAGGAAATAAAAGTGATGAATGAGCAGAAAAAATGTCAACAGCAAATACTCAAGTATATGACCTGGAAATGTGCCTTTGTTTTCTTTTGAAAGATTATCATTTTTTTAATTTTGCAATTGTAATAAAGGGTTTATAGTCATTGTTAGACATTCCACCAAATGCTTAATCCACTTATATGAAAATATCGATTTGTGTATTTTTGTCTAAAAATTTTATGTCCTTTCTATAATTTTCTGCCTCAATATTTTTAGTTTTAAAGCTATCACTTTCTTCCAAACATTTTAAACTTATTAATAGCCACCATTTACTCACCCACATTATGTTCTAGCCACTTCACATGTCCTCTTCAATCTTATAAAAACAATGAAAAGTTGATATTATTTCTATTTTGTAGTTGTAGAAAATAAAATTCAACTTTAGTTCATGCCCACAGACTAGGAATGGCAAAGTAAGACAGTGTAAATTTACTCAAGAGATTTCACTTGTTTCCAAATCTGTAAAATGTGAACAATCATAGAATATATCTAATAAGATTATTGTGAAGTCAGGGTGAGGGAAGCAAGTTAAATTGGAAGAAAACTGTAATGCAAGTTTTCAAATCCAAGGACAAGTGTATTATTCTGGGCATTTTCTTCTACACTAGGGAGCAATTCAATTTAAAAGTATTAAAGAAACTCAATCTTTGGAATAGCCTAAACGTTCATTTCATTTTCAGTTCTTCCTCTTTTCAACTTCCCCAAGAAGGAACGAAACCAAAGACTGTAGAGTTACCATCATCACTAGTGCTATTCTTTGTCAAATAACTAATTCCTGTGTCGAAGCATTAAATGGTTGGATAAATTAAAATGAGAAGAAATCATTTACAAATGAATGTTTCTGTTTTGTTTCTTCCTATTTTCAATATCTTGTGCTGTTTTTCGTACTCCTTCTCCAATGGTATAAAATTTATTTTCCTTGGAGAGGTTTGGTTTGGTCAGCTTTATTTGCCAACACCAACACCAACACCAACACCAACTCCACCCACACCTACAACTCGCGTCCCTGAGAAGTCCTTAACTGAAACAACAGCTCAACCCTTTCCCTCGGAACCCACAATGGGGACCTTCTAATTTCTCTCATTCTTCAAGTCTCCTATGCACACTTTGCTCTCCTATAGGTTGCACACCTCTCTGTAGGTTATCTAAACAGGGCTAACACACCTGTCTCTTACGTTAGGCTCAAAAGTACTTCGCTTAAAGCACTAGAGGGCTGATTAGGAACAATAGATCTATCTCACTTGGTCACAACTAAAATCCGAAGTGGAGTTACTCAAGCCATAGAGAAAGGGTCTATAGCGTTGACAGCGGCTTGGAGCATGCTCAGTCCAGTCACCGGGCGATTTCCCCCCCCCGCCCCCCCCCCCCCCCCCCCCCCCCCCCCCCCCCCCCCC
>PVHX01027071.1:0-19881 GCA_004024805.1 Geosciurus inauris | reverse complement strand
AAATAATAATTCTTGGGATGAATATACCACATTTTATTTATCCATTCACTTACATTGTTTCCACCTTTTGTGTATTATGAATCAAGCTACTATTAACATTCATAGACATGTTTTTGTGAGGATGTATATTTTGATTTCTCTTGGTTATATATCTAGGAGATTCATTGTTGCATCAGATGGTAATTATATGCGTATCTATTTGAGGACTTATGAGAATGTTTTCCAAAGTGGTTGCACTGTTTTGCATTTTAACAGGCATTGCATAAGATTTCTAGTTTTTTCCATTTTCTCACCAATGTTTGCTATAAAGTGAATTTTATTATTAAAGCCATACTAGTAAATATGAAGTAATATCATATGGTTTTGATATCCATTTCCCTGATGACTAATGATATTGAACATTTTTTCATGTATATTTTTTCTAGAAATATGCTCCTATAGTCAATATTTGGACAAGGCTCTTGAAATTTATGGACCATCAAAGTGGGTGGACACATGGAGAATGATTATCATGGGAGTAATTATAAATTGTATGTAATTATAGTAAATATTATATTAAATATTACATTATTTAAGTATTAAATATTAAATTAAATATTATAAAGCATTTATACTGGTATATATTCAGTAATCTGAAGGAGTACATATTATCATGTACTGAAATACTAGAGAGATTTCCAGTACATGATTATTGATGGGAATTTAGGGGAGGTGGCCCAATCCCTATCAGAAAGGAGAACATACATTATAAATCACTATTAGTGAAATCAATAGGAAACAGCACAGATTGAGTCAGTTAAGAAAAGTTTTTTATCCCTGTTTTGAAAAAAATAATAAGATACTAATTAGAATAAAAAAAAATTGCATTGAATCCATACCTATACACAAGGAAGGTATTGGTATAACAGGAGAATTAAAATGGTCTAGAGAGGTGCTAACCTGAAGGATCAGTCACTTTCAGGATAAGCAATGGATGCTGGGAAAAAATAAACACTATTCAAAAAGAGTCAACAGCTATTTTGGCAGAGTATCAGTGTATTACTGCCATCGCAGCTTTACACTTGTGACATATGAAGGCTGTCTGTTCCCAAAGGAGTAAATGAACATTTGCCCAGCGGACTGAGAAGTCACCTGCACAATTTGGATCTTTGCTGTGACTGGATGGAGTAAAAGTAGCCTCAGCTTTGGAAACTCAAAAGAATTTGCTTAGGTTGCTTTGAGAGGGTCATTATATTCTGATGGCATACTCTTAGAACCTGAGAAAAACCACCTTATATTAGCAGCTTACAAATTTTCATTTCTTTAGGTAGTTACCCTTTGTTTTTCTACCAGATCAGCTTTTAGAGAATGGAATGATTTGAAGTTGCAACTAAAATCCTAGGCAGAATCCTTACTAGGATGTTTTATTTATTTAACTGCAAAGACAGCAAAGAAAAATAAGCAATTAAAGTTCTATACCTTATTTCTCCTTCTCTAATGTGACCTGCCAGTTCTTCAATAAACTTCTCCCCTTTCATCCAGTAGATCATTGGCCCAGACTCTCCACTGAATCCAAAGAATGCTTTGCAAGGGATATTCAGAGGCTTACCTGAGAATGAGAAAAAAAATGAGCAAATTGACTACTGATTATCATTAGAGGCCAAGGATGAGCTCTTTAAGATCTAAAGGAAAACTCAAAAGTTTACATATTTTTCAACTCTTCTTCTAATCATCTTATCATTGTACAGGTGAAAATATTAAGTTATTATGAGGACCTCTGAGAAATTTAAATGTTTAAGGTATTATATAAACAAAAATAAAGTATGTTACTCAGTTTTTAAACTTTATTTTATGATCTCCTTCCCAGGAACTAACATGAAAGAATCAAATGTAAATAATCCCTTATTATTTTTTTGGTTTTTGAGAGAATTATGTACTGCTTGTTGGACTTCCTTTGACGCTAACATTAATCAAAAGTATGAGTTAATCCTTGACTGGTAAGAAGACATATCAGAAGAGACTATCCCCACTATTAATAAGATTGCACTGGGAAAATTTTTTTCCCTCTGATTATTATCTTTCTTAAGAAAAACTGAATACTATAAACAATGATGGTTAAGTTTTGATATCAACTTGGATGGATTAAGGGATACATAGACTGCTGGTAAAACCTTATTTCTGCATATGTTTGTGAGAGTGTTTCCAGAAAAGATTGGCATTGCAGGTGGTGGACTAAATGGGCACCATCCAATCTTTTGGGGTCCTGAGTAGAATTAAAAGGCAGAGGAAAGGAAAACTCATTCTTTCCCTCTTGGAATTGTGGCATCTGTCTTCTGCCTTTTAGCATCATAAGTGCAAGTTCTCTGGCTTTGGACTTGGCTTCCTATAATTCCTGGGCCTTCAGGTTTGAAAACTGAAGCTGCATCCTAAACTCCCCTCATTCTGAGGAAGTGTGGTACTTCCTGGCTGTAGAGCTTGCAATAGCCTATTGTAGGACTTCTTAGCTTCCATAGTCACATGATCTAATTTATATAATAAGTCTCCTATCTACCTACTTATGTATCTTACAATTTCTGCCTTTGTGGAGAACCCTGAGTAATACACAAACCAAAGGAAATTTTTGGAATTACAAATATATCTATAAAAGTACATATACATATATCTGATATACATTCTTTGCATCACTCACTTTGCTTAAATAATTCTAGGCAGCATTACAATACTTGTTATTATAAATCATGATTATAGAAAAATACTTCATTTTAAGTTTCTCATCAAATAAGCAATTGTAATACAATTATAGGACAGTAAGGGAAAAGTGGTATAGAGAGCACAGTCTGATATATTTGACACAGGAATTCCCAAATCCATAAATCATATCACAGTGTATCACTTGCTCTATAAAATGCACTCTTTTTCCTTAGTTAAAATAGTAGATGAAGCAATGTAAAATGTAAAAATATTTTTTTCCTTGAAGAGCTCATGGTAATTTCTTAGCACCATTATTCTTAACTGTGGACAAATTCTCCATTGAACATTTAAATTAATTCAAAGTTTCCATGTTCTAAAAGTGACTGCTTTCTGAAACCAAATCTCTTTACTCATCAAAACTAGCAGATGGCTTTCTTAGAGGACTATTTTCACAAGGAAACAATTTAATTCAAGTTAAGGTCTACATTAAGATAAAGTGGAAATTAAGAAAACTACATAGTTACATGGTTACTGGGTGATAGATTGAGCTTACTCATAATTATAAGTGATTTGTTGCCAAATAATAGTTTTAGTATAATGAAATCTGTCAGCAAAATGACATATCCTGGACCTTTTGATCATATCATAGTTGTCAAATCTTTCCTTGTCAGGAGTCTATCCTTTATGTTTGACACAAATTTGAAATAAGGTTATGTGAAATGTGCTTTCACATAAGGTTGTGTAAAAACAAGATGGTCTTGTATAGTGGAAAGTGCACTGTACTAAGAGTCAGGAAAGTTAAATCATAGTTTTGGATCTAATGTGAACAAACAAACTGGCTCAAAGCAGATTACCTAACTTCATGTAAACTGATTTCTCATATATGTAATTGGGTTGGTAATAAAACTTGAGAAGTTCAGACATGACAATGTATGCAAAAATGCTTGCTAAATTCAAAAGCCTCAGTGAAATGTTGCATTGGGCTGTTTTCCTTCTGAGGCCTGGTCATTTGAGTAGACGTCATATATGAGGTATAATCCAATGTGGATACTGAGATAAATATACATTCATTTTTTACACTGTCAATCTCATGTGCTTCTTTCATGAGTGCCTATGGGGCAATATCCTTCTCTTAATATTCTATAAAGTTTTCTTGGATTCTAGAAGTATGAATGATTCACCTTATCAGGCCCCTAGTTCTCTAAATCTGAAGACAGAATTTTTCCCTATGCCTTGCTGCCCTTTATTCTCTTGAAATTGAAGGCATTAAGAAATATCAGGGGCTGGGATTGTAGCTCAGTGGTAGAGTGCTTGCCTCGCATGTGTGAGGCCCTGAGTTCCATCCTCAGCACCACATACAAAGCAATAAAATAAAAAACATTGTGTCCATTTACAACGAAAAAAGTATTAAAAAAAAGAAATATCAAACCAGATGGCAGATAATCCAGGGATTTTTCTTTGGTACCAGGGATTGAATCCAGGGGCATTTAACCATTGAGCCACATCCTCAGCCATTTGTATATTTTATTTTGACACAGGGTCTCATTAAGTTGCTAAGGGTCTTGCTAAATTGCTAAGGTTGGCTTTGAACTTGTGATCCTCCTTCCTTAGCTTCCCAAGCCACTTGTATTATAGGCATGTACCACCATGTCCAGCTCAATCCAGAGATTTTGATAAACAGTATTATAAGGGATCCCAGTTGCTGAAATACACACACACACACACACACACAAACACACACACACATATACATATATATATGTACACATACATATAAATTTTAGTTGTCATTCCTTTGGGCTATGTTGAAAGTACATATCAAATAAAATCTTTTAGTGATTCCTAATGGTCTGGGTTAATTTGAATGGAGAGAGACAATTACAAGGCAATGTGCAAAAAGAGTTCTCCTTGAGGTGGTCCATCAAAAATGACAGTGTTTCCTCTTTCCTTGGCACTACACAGAAGATGCTGACTATTGCAGCAATTTCTCCTGAGTGGAATGTTTTTACTCTCCCATCACATGGGTTCTTCTTAAATAAACACAATGCACAGATATTTCATCAGTCTAATTTCTATAAATGCTGAATAAATATCCTGAAGCCTTTTGTCAATGGCCAAAAGCAGGAAAACCATCCAACCATCATATGCTACAATCTGAGAAGAATATCAAACTAATAAGCTCTTGTGTCAGGTAGTGATATTCAATGTTTGCTAAGGGGTGGGCATCTCCTCTTCAAAAAGGCATGAGAAGGACCTCTGTATTAACTGGGCAAATAACTTGAAACAGAATCTCTCCAAGCATTTCTAAAATCTGGCCAATGTGCCAACTCCTATCTACCATTGGAATCTGTTAGCTACTGTATTGTTTGCCTGAAGAGATTTTCAAATTCATTCTGTTACTGAATACCCTATTAGTACAGAAGGCCGATTTACATTTGCATTCAAGTAGGTTGAAGACTAATATAGTAAAAAGAATTTTATGAGTTGTTACATCAGCAATGAGGAAAGTTAGATGTGATGGAAAGTGGCCTATATTGAGTGGATTTGCTCTACAATGCCTCAACATTTCCCCAATTTCCTTTCTTGGAGAGCTCTCTGAGTATCTACATTGTGAGAAATTTGCCTAAAATATCCACAATTTCAACAGGCTTAAGATTTAGCAGCCATGGCTTTGATGTTCTTTTGTTTTAAAAACAGAAAAACTCTACTATTGATGTGTTCAAGAGGAGAGATTCTGAGGAGAGTTTAAGCACTTAAGTCTCATTGAATTTTTCTTGATGTTATTAGTCTAGACTTTTATAAACCAGATCATGAGGTAAGAAAAATAGTATTATGAATGATCTGATAGTGATAGTGATAGTGGTAGTAGAGTTTGTGTGTCTCTTTGTGTGGATTTAAGTGTGAATATAGGTGGGGTTAAAAGGGGAGTAGGAGTTGGAGAGGAACAAGATCCACATCATCTAATTTCTGCCACCTCTAAATAATGAATATATATATATATATATGTATATATATATATATATATATATATCAGTAGTGTGCTGATAAATGTTTAAAAGCTGTTTTTCTGGAAATAAATATGCACATAACATAAGTTAATTACAAATTTTGATATACAGTTTATAAATAATAATAAAACTATAATGTTTTTCTTATAAGTACCATGTACTAAATTGATTCTTACAGAATGCTTTCATTTATTTTTGTGGAAACCATGTTTGCAGAGGAAGAAGTAGTGTAGTTCCAACATGAGTATTTGTCAATATTAACATTAACGAGAAAGGTCGAAGTACAATAGATGTCTTTCAACACTTCCCTCATTTTCAGTTATATGAATGATGTATTTTGATGAATTGGATAACAGATTTTATTTTGCCTTTAAAATGCATAGAATTGCTCTTAATATTATTTTTTTTTAAATCCGAGACTGAATTATGTGATTGAGAGAATTTCAGGTAAGTGTGAAAAGATAAAATTTATTTTATTTTGAACAAATCCTAATCCTTCCTGTACTAGGACTTCCTAAAAATTTCTGAAGGGCAACAATTTTGTTTTCAATTTAGCTCTGCCCCTCATGGGCTATGAATTTTGTAAAGGCCACAGACAAACATCAATACCCTTTTCTTGCCACAGTTTTTCTCCCTTTTGTTTTTCTCAAACAATTTTCTATCTCTTTAAAATCGTCCTATTATCTCTACTTCTCAGGATGCACTTATCTTCCATTGTGTCAGGCAAAGTACTCCTATGATGGTTAACTTTTTTTGTGAGGTTTATATTTTCATTACTGTGTTTGTCATGTATAGCTGGCATTTTTTTTTTCCTGTTGGAGTTCTGGGTGCTGAGGAGTGTAAAGGAATTCCTTCAGAGTAGTTCCAAGATTTTCCCTGCCAAGGCCCTACAAGTTTCACTGGTTTGCAACCAGTTTTTCTGTTAATTTCTCAGCTTAGGGTTTGTGCTGCCTGTGGAATGTGTGCATTTAAGTTCACACCCACGGTTGGTAGGAGTTTAGAGTCCAGTTTCTCTTACATGTCTCTTCTCATTCATGGCAATGGCCTTGAACTGAATGTGAATGTCCTGGCTGCTTTCCTGGGCCAATGAGCAGATTTTAGGTAGTATGGACCATTCCAGCTTCTAGATTTTTGCTGGGGTATTCGTTCTAGCTCCATACTTTACACATATCTTGAGCTCAGATTCTTACACCTCTAAGGTCCATATCTGGTTCTGATATTCTTAGGAGTTTATACTCCTTTATCTGGCTTTGAGTTCTCTTTTCATTCTCAGTGCCTGAAAATTTTGCATAATTGATTTCAAGTTAGGCTAAGCACATAACCTTTTTGTTCTGTTTTGGCCAGCACTTCTCTGTTGTTATAATAAGAGATCAGCATTTACCATATCAATTTGTTATACCACATAGGCTAGATGTCTGAAGTTCCACTACAGAAATGTATAAATTGTGTATCTTCAGCCATAAAACAAGGTCATTTTATTTCTCTGTCTCATCAAGGAGTTAAACATAGTTTCTGTTCCTGTTGAAGCTAACATAAACAGAGATTGTCCTTTCTTCCCAGGGCTCAAACTCAGACTTGGCCTTTAGAAGATGAGAGAAAGGAAAGGAAGTGTATATAATTCCAATGCCAATATGAAAGCTAATGGCTTCCTGTTGTGCTTTAAGTACTCAAGTTTGGAGCTCCACCTTTCAAGTGGTTTATTTCCTTCTTAAGAAAAGACTCAGCGGGCGTGGTGACACAAGCCTGTAATCCCAGCACTTAGGGAGGCTGAGACAGGAGAATCACGAGTTCAAAGCCAGCCTCAGCAACAACGAGGTGCTAAGCAACTCAGTGAGACCCTGTCTCTACATAAAACACAAAATAGGGCTGGAGATTTAGCTCAGTGGTCGAGTACCCTGGTACCAAAAAAAAAAAAAGAAAAGAAAAGAAAAGACTCCACAATTAGGTGAAACATCTTTGATTTGCACTCTTAAAAGTGCCCTGAGTTACAAGCTCCAGTCTAGTAGGTCAGTATCAGGACATATAGAACAAAAGAGCATGTGACTTTCAGTTGTGAGACATATTTGAAGAGGTTTATTGCTAATAACTAATTGAAGTTTGTGAATTAGTTCCTCAAATATTTACAGAAGAGGTAAGGTCATTATTATATTAATGTCATTCTTAAACATATTCAATCTAGTATGCTTTCTTGAGTGGGAGACAAAGGATTGAATTATAATTTGAGTATGGGAGAGGGTGGGGGAAGAGTTGGGGACTGAATTAGAGCAAATTATATCCCATGATTTTGTGATTATGTCAAAATGTATCCTAATGTTATATATAACTAAAAAGAATCAATAAAAACCAATTCATTGTGATTAAAAATAGGAGTATACCTTAGAATTCATGTCATCTGTCCATTGGGTTAAGAGGGAAAAGCTGACTGGGCATGTAGCCTAGTGGTTGAGCTCTTTTCTAGCATGCACAAAGTCCTGGGTTTGATTTCCAGCACAAAAAAAGGAAAGAAAGCTGAGAACTAAGAATACATGGGTTGGTTTTTCCTCAAGATGGAGAGAAATATAAATTATCTCAATCCGAAATATATGTATATGTACACAGATATACATAATATATATAAATATATAATATAGACACATATATATGCAAACACATATATACACAAATATCTCTCCTCACACTGGTGTCTTATTCCTTTCATTCACACTGGTTATTCATTCCTCACACTAAACTTTCCTATCAGTCCTCCAATATGCTAAGGAACTACTTGCAGCTAAAACTATACTGGTAAAAACACTAGGGCCCTTGCTTTCCCTGAGAATAAGTCTCAAATCAAGTGAATAGATTATTGAGGTTTAGAAACAGGCTTAGACAGAAGTTAACTGATTCTTTTGAGGTCAAATTTTGATCCAGCTTCAATGCTGAAAAAGAATTCATATCTTTTAATACATTGTACAGTGTTCAATTTACTAGAGCCCCACTGCCTTCCCATCTTTATGCACCCAGAAAACAAAGCAACTTCCATATTCCAGAGTGATTTTGTGCAGTCTTTTCACCCTTTCTTTTAAAGAAGAACCCTCTCCTCATCACTTTCTAAATTAAATGATATAGACACTGAGGTAAATTTTAAATTATATTTGAGAGAAAGCTGTTAGAAAACTAAAGGCAGGAAGAAAAAAATATATTTCTTCCAGTAAGTTGGAAAGGGAGATGAAAATTTGATGAAGCAGAGACATGAGTTAGTTGTTCCAGATGGTAGAAAGTGCAGATAAGTAGGGTTTTTTAACTCAGAAAACAATAAGACTTTGTGATAGAAGAAAGCAGTACCAAAGTTAATTGATCTGAGAAGGAAGAAGCCTGGGAGAAAATATTTTAGTACCCTTGGACTAAATGACCATTTTGGAAAGAGGAAAGGGGAAATGGGAGGGACAGAGAAGAGGTGGGAGAAGTAGGGAGATAAAGAGAGAGAGAGGGATTAAGGGTACATGGGTGCCTTAAACTTTTTCTCCTTTCTTGTGTCACATTGTGTGTGAAGTCAAGGAATCTTTTTAAAAGTTATCTTTAAATTTTTATTGGTGCATATTAATTATACAGAATGGTGAATTTCATTGTGGCATACTGGTAAATACATACAACACAAGTTGACCAATTTCACTCCCCAGTGTTTCCTCTTATCCTCTCCTTCCCCCCTTCCCTGGTCACCTTGTTCTATCTATTGTTCTAACTTCTATTATTGTGATGTCCTTTTCTTTTGGCCCTTCTTTACCTACTAGCTTCCACATATGAGACAAAACATACAGTAATTATCTTTCTGTGTCTGGTTTATTTCACTTAACTTGATGCTCTCCATTTCTACTCATTTTCCTGCAGATGACATAATTTTTTCTTCTTTGTAGCTGAACAAAATTTTATTGTGTATATATACCCCATATTCTTTATCCATTCATCTGTTGGCAGACACAAAGGCTGATTCTGTAACTTGGCTGTTGCAGATTATTGTGGGATAAACATGGATATGCCTGTATCTATAAACTTTGCCGACTTTAGTTGTTTGGGGTAATGCTGCATCATATGGTGATACTATTTTTAGCTTTTGGAAGAACCTCCATACCAATAGCTATACTAATCCATATACTAATTTACATTCCCACCACCAGTGTGTAAGATTCATTTCCCCCCCAAGTCCTTGCCAGTATGTATTGTTGCTTGTATTTTTGATGATTGCCATTCTGATTGGAGTGAGATTAGTTCTCAGTGTGGATTTGATTCACATTTCCCTGATGGCTAAAGATGTTGAGCATTTTTTTCATATTTGTTGGCTATTTGTCTTCTTTGAGAAGTGTCTGTTCAGTTCTTTTCACCATTTATTGAACAGGTTACTTGTTCTTTTGGTGTTAAAGTTTTTGTGTTCTTTATATACTTTAGACATAAATCCTATGTTAGAAAGGTATCAGACAAAGATTTTCTCCCATTCTGGAGCCTGTCTCTTCATGCCATTGTTTCTTCTTCTGTACAAAAGCCTTTTAATTTGATGTTATCCCATTTATTGATTCTCAATTTTATTTCCTGAGTTATATGTATCCTATTCAGGAAGTTATTACCTGTGCCTACATACTGAAGTGCTCCCCCATATTTTCTTCTAAGATTTGCAAACTTTCTGGTTTTATGTGTAGCTCCTTGATCCATTTTGAGTTAATTTTTGTATAGATTGAGAGATAGGGATCTAGTTTCTTTCATATATATATATATATATATATATATATATATATATATACACACACATATGTATATATATATGTATATATATACATATGTATATATATATACATATATATATATATCCAGTTTTCACAGAACCATTTGTTAGAGGTCATCCTTTCACTATGTATATTTCTGACATTTTTTGTAAAAAATATCAGATGACTGTAGCTATGAACATTTGTCTTTGTGTCTTCTATTAAGTACTGTTGGTCTATGGATCTGTTTTTATGACAGTACCATGCTGTTTTTGTTTCTATGGTTCTACAGTATAATTTGAAATCAAGTATTGCAATACCTCTGGCTCTGCTCTTTGCTTAGGACTGCTTTGGCTATTCTGGGTCTTCAGTTCTTCCATATGAATTTTAGAATTGCTTATTCTAGTTCCTTCAGGAATATCATTAACATTTTGATGTTTTTTACATGGAATTTGTAGATTGCTTTTGGTAGTATGGCCATTTTAACAATATTAATTCTGCCTACCCAAGAGCATGGGAGGGCTTTCCATCTTCTAGTGTATTCTTCAACTTATTTTTTCAGCATTTTGTAGTATGCATTGTAGAAGTCTTTCACCTCTTTGGTTGGATTTGTTCCTAGTTATTGTATTTTTAAGCTATTGTGAATAGAACTATTTTCCTGAATTCTTTATCAGTGGATTCATTATTGGTGTGTAGAAAAGCTACTGATTTTTTCCCACATCCTCACCCCTTGTATTTTATTTAAACATAGGGTCTCACTGAGTTGCTTAGGGCTTTGGTAAATTGCTGAGGCTGGCTTTCAACTCACAATCCTCCTGTCTCAGCCTCCTGAGCTGCTGGGATTACAGGTGTGCATCACCATGCCCAGCAAATCTATTGATTTTCTCTATTGATTTTGTATCCTGCTACTTAGCTGAATTTGTTTATCATCTCTACAAGTCTTCTGTTGGAACATTTAGGCTCTTCTAAGGATAGGATCATACTATCTGAAAATAGGGATAATTTGACTTCATTCTTTCCTATTTGTACTTCTTATTTTCTACACTTGTGTAATTGCTCTAGTTAAAATTCCAAGTATTTTATTGAATAGGAATGGTAAGAGAGGGCATCTTTGACTTGGTCTTCAATTCCAATTTTTCTCTATTCAGTATGATGTTGGCTTTATGTTTGTCATATATAGCCTTTATGATTAAAGGTAAATTCCTTTAATCCCTAGTTTCTTCAGGGTGTTTATCATGAAGTTGTGTTGAATTTCAGTGAAAACCTATTCCACATCTATTTAGACAATCATGTTATTTTTTTGTTCTGGGTTCTAATTATGTGGTTTACTTTGTGTATTGATTTGCTTGTATTGTATCATCCTTGGATCCCTGGAATGGAACCAACTTGATTATAGTGTATAATATTTTACATATGTTGTCAAATTTGATTTGCTAACTTTTCATTAAGGATTTTTCATTAATGTCTGCTAAGGATATTGGTCTGTAGTTTTCTTTCCTAGATGTGCCCTTATTTAGTTTTGGTGTCAGGGAGGGTGATTCTGGCTTCATAGAATGAGTTTGGCAGCATTCCCTCCCTCTCTATTTCATGGAGTAATTTAAGGAGCATTGGCATTAGTTCTTCTTTAAAGATCTAGTACAATTCATCTGTGAATTTGTCTGCTCCATTGTTATTGATCTGTCACATTTCCTATATCCTGTTGTTTCAGTGTTGGTAGATTATATGTTCCTAGAAATTAATCCATTTATTCTAGATTTTCCAATTTGTTGGAATGCAAGTTTTTAAAATAGTCCCTGATAATCTTCTAGATTTCAAATGTGCCTGGTGTACTATTTCTATTTTTGTCTCCATTTTATTAATTTGAGTCTTCTCTTTTTGGGTAGTTTGGCTAAGAGTTTACCAATCTTATTTATTTTCTCGAAGAACCTACTCCTTTCATCGACCTTTATATTTGTATTGCTCTTTTAGTTTCTACTTCATTAGTTTCAGTTCTGATCTTTATTATTTCTTTCCTTTTACTAGTTTTGGGATTGGTTTGTTCTTGTTTTCCTAACACCTTGAGATTCCTCATTAGGTTGTTTATGTGAAATCTCTCCTTTTTTATGAAGAGATTTTTTCTGTAAACTTTCCTGTCAGAACTGTCATTGCTTTCACAATAGGCAAGTTATGGAAGCAGCCTAGGTGTCCATCAATGGATGGAGGGATAAAAACTGTGCTATATATGTACAGTGGAGTTTTATTTAGTCATAGATAAGAAAAATCATGTCATTTGCAGGAAATGGAGAGAACAGAGAATTATCTTAAGCAAAATAAACCAGATTCTGCAGGTTAAGGGTCATGTTTTCTCTCATATGTGGAAGATAACAGGAAAAAGGTGGGGGACTTCTTCCAGGGAGGGAAAGGAGGACCAGTAGAGTAGAGGAAGGGGACTAAGGGAGAGGAAGGAGGGAAGGGAAAGGGGAAGTTCTGGGGAACAAAACTGATCAAATTATGTTATGTGCAATGAATCCCCCTATTATATATAATTATAATGTACTGATAAAATTAATTTAAGGAAGAAAAAAGAAAAGAACTGTCATTGTTGTATCACAGAGATTTTTGTATGCTGTTTCCATTTTTGTTTGAGTCTAAAACATTTATCTCTCCCTCAATTTCTTCAGTGACCCACTTATCATTCAAAAGTTTATTGTTCAATCTCCAGGTATTTATATTTTTATGAAGTTTTTTTCTTGCTGTTGACTTCTTATTTTATACCATTATGATCTGAAATCATGAAAAAGATCATTTTGGTTTTTTTTGTACTAAGACTTGCTTTATGATCTAATATATGAACAGTTTTGGAAAAAGCTCCATGAATAGTTAATAAAAATGTATTCAGCTGTTGGATAAAATAATCTGTAGACATATGTTAAGTCCATTTTATCTATAGTATAGTTTATATCTGATATATATATATATTCTGATATATATATATATATATATATATATATATATATATATATATATACTTTCTGTCTGTATGACTTTTCTGTTAGTGGGAATGATGTATCAAAGTTCCCCATTAGTCCCTTTACATCAAGCAAATTTCATTCATGAAATTGAATGCAATGACATTCAAGGCATAAATACTTATAATCATTATATCTTCATGTTGGATTGATCCCTTTACCAACATGTGAAGACTTTTTTTGTATCTTCTAATTTTGGCTTGAAGTCTACTTTATCTGATATGAGAGTAGTTACTCCTGCTTGGTTTTGGATTCCATTTGCCTGGAATACCATTTTCTTTTTTTTTTCTCATTCAGTTTGTGAATGGCTTCAATTGTGAGGTGTTTGTTGGAGACAGCATTCAGTTGGGTCTTGTTTGTTTAATCCTATCTTTCAGTCTGTGTATCTTAATTAGAGAATTAACAGCATTTATATTCAGTGCTATTGTAGAGAAGGATGTGTAATTTTCTGTCATTTTGTTATATTTCTAAAATTTGAATCATACTTAATTCTCATTTCCTTATATATTCTCTGAACAATACTTATTCCTTCCCATGCACTCTTGGTTATTTTTAATTTTCCTCTTCTATGTCTTATATTTCATTGTGTATCTTCTGCAATGCTGGCTTAGTGGTCATGAACTACTTTATGCTTATCTATGGAGAATTTATTTCTTCTTCAGTTCCAAAGAGCAGGATTGCTGGATATAGTAATCTATGTAGGCAGTTATTTTCTTTTGGGGTTTGAAATACATTGTTCCATGAACTCTTGGCCTTTAGAACTTCTAGTGAGAAATTTGCTTTTATACTGATAGTTTTGCCTTTATAAGTGTATTGGTGTCTCTCTCTTGCCAATTTTAAAATTCTTCTTTATTCTGAATTTTTGGTATTTTAACTATAACATATCCTGCAAAAGTTCTTTTCTGGTCCTATGTATTTGAAGTTCCAAATGACCCTAGTACCTGCATATCCATTTCATTCCTGCATTTAGGGGAAATTTCTGCTGTTACTTGATTGAGTAAATTTTGTATGCAATTAGTCTGCATTTTCTCTTTCCTCAAGACCTATGAGCCTTAATTTTGGCCTTAAAATGTTGTCCCAGAGCTCTTGTATATTCTTTTCATGGTTTATTTTTCTCTTTATACTATCTGAAAGTTCTACTTCATCTGCCCTGTCTTTGAACCCTTGAACCCTGATATTACTTCTTGTGTTTGGTATAGTCTATTGGTGAGATCTTCTACCATTTTTTGATTGAGTTTTTCATTTTCAAGAGTTCTGTCTGGTTCTTTTTCAGAATCTTTATCTCTTTATATAAATGCACTTTCATACCCTATATTTTATCTCTTAGCTTATTCCTTAAACTTCATTTAATTTATTGATCATTTTAATAATTAATGTTTTCAATTCTTTGTCCTTTTCTCTACCTCAGTATCTCTGAGTTCAGTTACTGTAGAGTAATGAACCTTTGGAAATTTCTTGTTTTCTCATGTTTCCAGTGTTTCAATGTTGATATTTCTACATCTGTTGGGATGGATGCGCTTCCATTTTTATGTAACAGTCTTTTATTAAACTTATTTCTCTTTATTTTGTGCCCTGGTTCAGTGGTATATCTCAACATCAAAGGACCCACTCAGCATATTCGTAGTATTATGATCAATGCCTAATATCACTGGGAGAGGAGATAATAATCGCCAATAACTACACCCACTTCATAGCAAAGCATATACAAATAAACTGTAAAACCTTTTAAAAATGTTCCCTGCAGCTCCTCTAGTTCAAAGTGGAGAGGGAGAATAACACTCTGTTTTAGTCTGAAAATTAGATATTCAACTAAAATCAATATTAAATCATATATAGCACAAACATAAAAGGGAAAGAAGCAAAAAAGGTGAAGGATATTGAAGGGACATAAAAGAATCATGAAGAAAAAGAGAAAAATGAGAAGGTATTAAAGAGAAAGAATAAAAAAGAAAGAATAAATACCATTAACTCATTACATCAAAAAAACAAAAAAATATGAAATTGATGTAAGCAGTGTTAAAAAATTAAGGGGAGGTGGAAGCCTATCAAATCAACACTGAAGACAATACCATTGAAATAAAAAGCTAACATTAAAGAGTCTAAAATTAATCCTGGCTGTTATTTGAGATAAAGAAATTTCTTACTGGGTCTTCCAGATTTGGATACAATCAGGTGTTGGGAGGCATGGTAAATGCCCAAGCTCAGTTGTGTGTCCTCTGAATATCTCTGGGTATGGAGGTAGTGATCCCACAAGCCATCTTTGTGCTGAGTTGGGAAACTGTACGTTTAGGTTTTTCTCTGACTAGCTCAGGATTCTCCTTCAAAAACTGCATGGAACTCAGGCTATGCCCTCCTCTAGCTTGAACCCAGGCAGCTTCAGAGGTTCTTTGACATGTCTGATCACCTAAGAGCTCTCTGCAGTGACTGTGGACTGGCCCTTATTGTGTGTGGCTCAGCAGTCAGATGTCACCCTGGTTCATATAGTAGCTTTGTGTCCCTTATGGGAAATGTTGATTCAGGGGCTATTAATGTAGACCTTGCCCCACCGTTTTCCAGTGCAGCCAAGGTGGTTCTGAAAGTTCCTCAATGAATTCCAGTGAAATGATATTTCACTACTCAAACAGATTAAACTGTGTTGGGCTGTGGCATGTGCAGTTTTTCTTGTCCAGCCACTGAATGTATCAGTGCCCCACCTGCTCTCTTCTTCATATTCCATTCCATTGCCATTGCTAGTGGCAATGGGGCTTCTGTGGCTTTTGGCTAACACAGGTGCCATTACTTATGTTGCTTAGATTCACCATTTCAAAGGCATTTCACTGAAAATATTGGCTGCTAGCTGTAAGAAGGATGAAGCTGTGGGAACTTAATCCTTTCCAGAGCTATATGCCTTGGTGTTGTCTTTATAAAATGGCTGCATATCACAGATCTTCATCAGCAAATTGAGAGAAGCAGAGTACATCATATGCATCAGCTTTCTTTACAGCTCCTTTCACAATTTAATTCATTCTGACTTTTTGTTTTACTGCTGTTTCTGAGGCAAACTGATCAGTTTTGCCTCTTTTTCTTTCTCCAATTTTTACCCTTCCTTCCAAACTGCCATGACACTGCAGGTACAGGTTCAGGGTTGATAAATTCTTTCTTGTCTTCTGTTCCAGTAACCAAATATTCTGAGTCTCTCCAAGTCTCTAGCAGTCTAATATTGTGCCTCAGCAATTCCCTGTGTCTCCCACATCCCAAGTAGTTGTTCTTTCATTGTTTTGATAATAAACTGCAGAGAAGCTGGTGTCTGCAGCCTTTTTCTATTCCATCTTGATCCTCTCCCCCAGGGAATTTTTTCAGAATAGTTGGGAACATGCCTATAACTATTTGCCATTATTAGAGGGAAATAGAACAGCATCGAAGTAAGAAAGAAAGAGCACAGTGAAAACCATAAGTAATGGGTTTGCTTTGGTCCACAAAGGGCTCAAAGGAATAAGTGGTAGAAAATCCACTGAAGGATGAACTGTTTAGAGTTAACAGAACTTATCCAGCTGTGTTGCCAACTAGCCTCAAACTGAATAGAAGTTTCTGTTACTCAGTTTGACCTAGAGTGAATGCAGAGAACCTCCATTGTGACTATACATCATCTCCATAAACTTTGCTTACTTTTTCCTTTTTGATCTCTTTAGGATAAGGATTGGTTGGATCAGTGTCTAAAGATTCTAGTTTTCTCAGTCTTATCTTCCATTTAAGGATTCCGGGTGTAGGTGAGGCAGAAGCATGTCATGAACATAGTACTGAGGAAAGTACATAAAAGTTACAGCCCCAGTTGTCTCACTAAGTTGCTGTAATTTTTTGACAAGTCTACTTCCCTAATGAACCTCAGGTTCTTCTTGTAAAAAATGATGAGGTCAACTGAGAAAATTTCCAAGCACTCTTCCAGGTCTGATATTGTCATATTTTAAGTAGCTGTACTGGTATGGTGAGTGTTAGGATTTTTCCTGTGGGATGAACTGCTTCACTTTCATTCCCACTCCTCAAGTACTGGTCATAGTGTATTTGAGTGAAAGAAAGAGAATGTGAGTCTCTGTGCCTAATGTAGGTTTTAGTTTTAGCTCCCAACCCCCTTAGTCATAGTGTTTTGTGTCTGAGTCAGCCTGCCTGCTGTGCCTGGAGTCTCAGTTCCTCTGTCTGTTCTAATTTCTGACTTTTAATTTCAGAGAGGACTTCCTTCCTATGAACCCTACCTTGCCTTGAACCCTAGTTCCTTTCTAACCCGCTGGCCCCTGGCTGCTTACGTTGGCTCTTCTGATCTTAGCTTATGGCCCGTGTTTCCTTGACCCAGTGCTCTGCATATCTCAGCTTGACAAAGGGATTTTAAAAAGCTCCCTAGGGGAAAAGACAAAGTCCTTGGATATTAACTCACTGCACTAGCTAGTCCAATTCATATTCAGCAAAATGAGATGTCAGGAGAGTTGAATTAAGCAAATACACTATCTCTGTATGTGTGATCAAATGTGTGTATAGTTGCAAAATAATTCAGTTGGATTGAATTAATTCTTCAAAATTAAATACACATGATTCTCTATGTCATGTTAATTGAAGGCAAAGCACAGACCACTTCTATAAATGCTTTGAGATCAAATTACTTCATTTTTAAAAAATTCTCTTATTGATATATAAATCTAGGTTTGCAGAGTAGCCAACCCATATAGTCATATTGAGAAAAGACGTAAATCACATTAGATTCATATTTAAATATATTTTATCTGTTTCAAAAGTTATTTAATTGTTTTCATACTATATGGATTTACGTGTTAAGGCTTATACAGTTGTGTCTATTCTAGAAGTCAGAGAAAACTTTTAAAAAATAAAACATGGCATAACTTTTGTCATTTGAAAATAACTGATTGAAAAAATTGATTTTCCCTTTGCACCTTCGGCATCATCAGAAGTACTAGTGAATCCTTTACTGATAAGATCACAACTTCTGGTACCAGGAATAATTGGCTAGTTAAATCCTGCTGTACATGTTTGGAAAGGGAATGCATCAGTACAACCATGGTAATTCTTACTGTATATTTGAAGATTGACTTAGGTATTACATGGTAGCTGAAGAAAATACCAATGTGTTTTCTGAACGTAATAGTGTGATTTAAAATGTGGTTGTGGAAAGCTTTAAAAATCTCCAAAAAATAAAAACAAAAATAAAACGTGGCTCTGGTTTTAACACAGGTGCCATTCAGTTTAATAAGACTTATTGGCTGTCTGCACACTGAATAATCCCACAAGGATCTCTTAATCCTTCAGAAAATGGAAATATCAAGGTTTAATGCCTAGTTGAGAAAATGAAACCCAAAGCTATCCACAGATTACTGATCAGATTCATGTCACTCTATTGATTTTCTGAAATTCTGTAAGTGTTCTTTGGACTATTATTTCCTTCACCACAAATACTTCTGGTCTCCCAATTTATTGTACTATAGTTTGCAGCCTACCTGATTGACATGCATGCCTTTACCTTTCACCTTTGCCCAAAGTCTCACCTGCTAAAATTTAGCTCAAGTGTCATTGATACCACAAAGTCAGACCTGACTACTATAGTACACACTGCCTTTTTTCTTTCTATATCATTTGCATTTGGTCATAGGGAATTAAAAGTGGAGCTCTGCTTCATATGATTATTACAACAAAATAAGTGAAGTGCTTAATATGTTCTGTCGAAGTTAATCCTCACAGAAACACCATGATAAAGGTTTTATTATTATCAGTTTACAAATGAGCAAACAGAAGCAGAGATGTTAAACAACTTGTCCAAAGCCACAAATATTGTAAGCAGTAGTGATTTAAAACCAGACTCAAGAGTCAAAGATCTTAACCACTCTTCCATATTGCCTTTCACAAATGTCTGCAACCTCTTCCCAACTAAATGTCTTTAAGAACAGAAATAGCATCTTATAATGGAGAAAAAGGAGTGAAGGAAAAGGTGAGAGAAGGGATATTGAAATCAAAGTCCTTGGCTGGTGATGTAGCTCAGTGGTAGAGTGCTTGCCTAGCAAGCATGAGGCCCTGGGTTTGATCCCCAGCATGGCAAAAAAAAAAAAATCTATAGAAATCAAAGTCCTTGCATGTACATTTTTGTCAAAATGAACCCAAATATTATGTGTAATTATAACGCTCTAATAAAAATATATATGTAAAACAATACCATTCTTCTTTTGTTTGTTTTAGAAAATAAAGTTATTTTTCTGAAAAATACATAATATATTTAAAAACCAATGTTATATAAGCATATAATTGATTTTATTATATTAAATGAGTTATTAAATATTTTGAAATTTTTAAAGAAGTCTTTAAGAAATAAAGACTCATCATTGTTCACAAGTCAGTAGACAAGTTTTGAGTCAGGCTGAAACCAAATTCAGAAAGTTGGTGAAATGTCCTTTGAGATTTTCTTGTATCCTCTAGTGCTTTATTCCCATT
>PVHX01027070.1:0-19884 GCA_004024805.1 Geosciurus inauris | reverse complement strand
TCTAGGGGACCCTCTGGAGTCATCTAGAAGCAGAGGTGGAGGACATCTAGGGGACCCTCTGGTGTCCTCTAGAAGCAGGAGTGGAGGACATCTAGGGGACCCTCTGGGGTCCTCTGGAAGCAAGGGTGGAGGACATCTAGGGGACCCTCTGGGGTCCTCTGGAAGCAGGGGTGGAGGCCTGCCAGGGATATGCCTGGAGACCTTTTCTGGTGTCTTCCAGTGCCAACCCTGCCGTCTGTGGCAAGCCAACGACTGGCTGCCCTGTCAGTTGGGAGGAGGGCAGAGTCTTCCTCCGCAATTGGCTGGACCACTTTCCACCATGTCAAGTGGCCCTGCCTGGGCTTGAAGTCTCAAGGTCAGAGAGCCTGTCCCTGAGGGGAAACTGAGGCCCAGTGAATGGTCACTCCATCATGCCAGCCCCATTCCAGCACCCTGGGCTTCCCTGGCCTCTGACCCGTCCAGCCACCCAGGGACGGGCTCACCCTCTGGTGAAAGGGCCCTGCCCTCTGGCAGTTCCCTCCCAGAAACCCAGGCCTGACCCCACTTCCTCATCACCTTCCGGGTCCAGAGTCAGGGCTGTGGGGTGAGAGGAGATCAATAGAGAGGCTGACCCCATGGCCACTGTTGCCAAGGAGATGGTCCATGGGGGCTGGGGAGGGCCAGGGGAGGAGGGAGGGAGGGAGAAAGCGCTGCTGGCAGGTGCTGGCCTCACTGCAGAGGCCATGCTGACTGCCGCAGGGGTGGGCCTGGGAACTGGCCTTCACCCATCCCCGAGGTCCCTCATGGAGCCGCTCATGGGCTTCTCTCTGTAGGCTTGGCTTGGAGGTCCAGAGGTCGCAGCCACTGGCAGCCATCCAGGAGGGCTGGGCCTGGGGCTGGGCCTGGGGCCGACACCCTGCTGCTCTCCATAGTAGCTTCTGGCCTATTCACCCCCAGAAGACCAGGGAAGGTGTCCTAGAAGAGGGACCAACGGTGCGGGGTCCTTCCGGGTGCGTAGGAGTTCACCAGGTGGACAGAAATGGTGTGGGGGACGGAGGCGGCCCTGGTCCTGCCTGAGTGGAGAGGAGGCGGTGTTGGAAGCGCGCCTCTTGACAGGCTCTGCCACGCTGGACACGGGCTATCTGTGGCCGGCTTGCCAGAGTGTGGCGAGGACGTCCTCAAGTCACAGGAGCTGCGGGCACATCCTCCTGTCAGTCGCGCCCCGCGGTTCCTTGGGCGCCAGACCTTGGGAAACAGTGAACCCCAGCAAGCCCTGCCTTCCAAGAGCACCAAGGCTCATGGGGACAGCGGGCGTCTAAAACCTGCACTGGGGCCTGTGCTAGTGAGCAGAGGTGACCTGCCCCTGAGCCCGGCCCTGGTGCAGGCGCTGGGCTCCGGCGTGCGAGCAGGAGCGTGTCTGGGCCGTGCTGTGAGTGAGCCCATGCGGGCACACCAGGCCATGTGACTGTCCCCCAGCACGTGCCCCGGTGCCCGGCAGGGTGAGCCCACGTGAGCACGCCCGCACGTGCGGTGCGCTGGACGGGCCTCGGCATCGTGTGCCACAGCCGCAGCGCACGCGACCACGTGTGCGCGCACCGACGCGCCGCCAGGTGCACCGGCGCAGGCGTGCCCACGTGCCGGGCCCGGCGCGCTGGCGAGCGTGTCCCGCAGGCGCGCGCACCGCAGGCCCGCCGCCCGCGCCTCCGGTTTCTGGGCGCCGCGCGCCCCCTGGTGGACAGTGGCCCCGCTGCAGACGCATCCCTGCAAGCGCGGGTCCGGGTGCCCGGCCACCGAGGGTCAGTGTGGGTTAGAGTGGACAGGCCCGGGTCAAGACGAGGGTGCGAGGGGTCACGGGAAGGCGGCCCAGGTAGGACCCCGGTTTTCTTCCTCACACGCCAGCTCTCTCATCCCACCTCTCCCTGGGGCGCCAGTCTGCACCCCACGGGGGCGAGGCCAGGCTTCCACGCCCCAGGCGCCAGCGAGGGCAGCGTGTGCTCCCGTGCACGGCTCGGGCCCAGCCCCGGGATCTGCCTCGCCCCGTCCCCGGCTCATTAGGAGGGCAGAGCTCTGGGGAGCCCTGTGTGGTCTCAGCACGCGACCTCAGTGCACTGGGCCTCATTTCCCCGGCATCAGGAGGGGAACACCGGCTGACCCCGTCCACCCAGGATGGGAGCAAAAGAGTGAGTAAACACAGCAGGCCCGCTATGTGGGAGGGCCTGGGCCTGGAGCGACCAGGAGCAAAGCCAGACTGGCACTCATGTGCAAAGGTCCAGGGGCGGCCCCTTGGATGGAGGCACTGAAAGACCCCCTTGAAGCCCAGCTGTTTTGGAGGCTGGGCTGCTGAGGGCCCAGGTTTTTGTCCCCAGGGCAGGAGGTGGGAGGATGACTGAGTTGGGGGTGTATCTGGGGTACAGAATCCAAAAGTTTTAACACAATGATCTCGAATTCTCAACTTTTCAAATATGGAACTTTCAGGACAGAGCCCCCTCGGAGAAACTCCCAGAATCCCACTTCTCCTGGCTGATGCCAAGGGGGAGGCCCCAAGCTCAAGGGTGGCAGAGACAGCAGGACTCCTGTGAGCCTTGGAGGCAGGGATCTCATTTCCCCATCTGTCACCGTCACTGCTGGGGCAGGGTGGCTCCAGGGGCAGCGACCCTGTACCCCAAGGCTGAGCCCCCAGGCAGGTGAGGAAGGCCTGCCCCCATTCCCCCCACTCCATAGTTTCTGAGCTTCTGCGCCTTTAAAATAAGGCAGCAAAATTAGCAGCTCTGCCGTCATTAATATGCAAAAACACAAATCAGGAGGTGATTAAGCAGCAGTTGATTGATGTTTCTAGGAAGGATTCCATTATCAGAGAGGTTTGGGGGTTGAAGAGCTAGGGTGGCATGGAGACCCAGTGACCTCTCCAGGTCCCACATAGCCGCTATCACCACCTTCCCCAGGGCTGATGGGGCCCTCAGGGAGACACAGCCATAAGCAGCCTCCCTGAGGCCTGCAGATGGGAACCGGCCACAGCCTCAGGGCCTTTGCACCGCCCTTGCCTCCAACCAGGATCATTCGGGTCTCCCTGCCCCTCTCTGGCCACTGGGTCCTGATCTGTGACAGCTTCAGATGCCATGAAGTGACCTCTTTGTGATTGCTCCTTCTGCGATGGCCAGGAGCCCAGGAGAGGAAGACCTCTTCCCCTGGAGCTCCCACACAGCATGTCCCAGCAGTCACCCGTGGGGCCTGCCCCCAAATTTTGTGCAGATGGGAAACAGGCCCACAAGGGGCCTCTGAGAGCACCTCCGTCCCCTCCCTGGGAGGCAGAGGCACAGTGAGGTCCTGAGGCAGGGACAGCACTGTCCATGGGAGGGGCAGAGAGAGGGACCCAGAGAAGTAGAGAGAGGCCAGAGATGGAGAGATATAGGAAGAGAGAGACACTGGGGCGGGCAGAGCCGCCCACCCAGCAGGGCTCCCATCTGGCCCCCAGCCAGCCGCCAGCTGCCACCTCCCCCCTCCTTCCCTCTGGGGGATGGCGGGGTGGGGGTGGGGAACCCCAGCTGCCACTGCCACACAGGCTGGCCCTTTGGCGGCCCACCAGCTGCCCAGGGACCCCACAGTTCTCTGGGTCCAGGAAATACCTTTGCAGGCTTCCTGGGGCCCCTCTGTGTGACCTCACCCACTGAGGGCCCAGGGAGGCAGCCTGGATGTGGCTAGTGATAACAAACCAGCCTGTGGGGACAGGCCTCGCCAGTGCCCGACGGGGTGAGCAGCAAGGCGGGAAGGACGGGGCCACAGCAGAGCAGGCAGGAGGACAGCCTTCCGAGCGGGGCCTGAACAGTGCCCCTGCCTACCTCTCCCCGGACTCTTCCCTCTACCCACTGGGCTGCCCTGACCCAGCTCTGGCCGGGGTTGTCTGCCTGTAACTCTACCTCCCTGGGTGGACATCACTTGCCCTGGCCAGGTCACCCACAGGGCCCAGGTCACTTGCAGGTACCAGCACAGACATACCTGGCTTGGTTGCCTAGATGTGGCTGACTGGTTTCCCACCCCCCACGTTGACCCCAGGGCCCTGCCCATGCCAGGCAGGCACCGCACCACTGAGCCACACCCCAGCCCTTTTTACTTTATTTTGAAACAGAGTCTTGCCAAGTTGCCCAGGCTGGCCTTGACCTTGCCACCCTCTGCCTCCATCCTTGGCCGGCAGCTGGGATGACGGACTGCTTGCTTTTCTCTGTGCATGTTTTGCAGATGGAGGCACCAGGCAGCTGGGACCCAGTGCCCTGTCCTGCTGTGGGGCCAGCTGGGGATGAGAAGGGCCCACACCCCACCCGCACAGCCAGATGATAAGAAGGCAGGTCCGAGACACCAGTAGCTGGGACCCCTGGGGGCCCGAGGCCAGGCCTGCTTGTCAGCCTTCGTGCAAGCTGGGAGACAGGGACCAAGAGGCAGAGGATGTCTCCCTGGGTCCTGTGACCAGCTCCTCTGGGCAGCACTTGGGGCCGTCCCTGCCTTTTAGGAAGGGGCTGCCCCTCCTCGTTTCCCCAGCACCTGCCAGGGGCCCAGCCGCAGGGCTCCACGCCTCAGTGGCCAAGACCACCCTCCTCCTTGACTGCTGTCCTCCCCAGGCCACCGTCCTCCCTGGGCCACCCTCCTCCATGGGCCAAGGCACTTCTGCTTCTCTGGGTCCTTCCTGTACATGCAAGAAAAGAGTTAGAAATGGTCTTTTAGAAATGGAAATGCTGGCTGCCCCGTCTGCCCTTTGTGCATGGTGTCCTGAGATCCAGTCACCACACTGACCTGTACACAGGTAGAGTCACTGTGCGTGGAGCTAAGGAATAGGAAACAGGCTGAAAAGTAAGGGAGAAGAGAAAAGAGATGGCAGCCACGCGCAGTGTCCATGCCGGTCATCCCAGTGACTCGGGAGGCTGGGGCAGGAGGAGGAGCGCAGGTTCCAGGCCAGGGGAGACCCTGTCTCAAAACAAAACATCCAAAGGGCCCGGGCGTGCTGGCCATGGTGGTTAAGTGCCCCTGGGTTCCATCCCCAGCGCCACAGAAAAAAAAAGAACCAAGAGTTCGTGACTGCGGTTGTGTTGGTATAAAAACTAGAACAAGGGGCTGGGGTTGTGGCGCAGTGGTGGCGTGCTCGCCTGGCACGGGGGAGGCACTGGGTTCGATCCTCAGCGCCACATAAAAATAAAATAAAGATATCCTGTCCACCTACAACTAAAAAATAAATATTAAAAAAAAAAAAACTAGAACAAGCCAGCCTGGGATACCATGAATTTGTCGTGCCCTCTGGTTTTGATTTTCATGCCTTCTGCACACCGCTGGGGATGGAACCCAGGCTTCCCACACGCGGGGCAGGCACTAACCACTGGATGTACCAACCCTCCTGATTTTAAAAGAAGTTAAAATCGCTTTTCCTAAGCCCTGTGAGTCCTGGGGGGCCTGGCCTTGGAGACTTGGAGCCAGGATGTGACTCCAGCAGGGGATCTTGGAGCCAGGATGTGACCCCAGCAGGGGATCCTCCTGGTCTCCGGCCCTTGCTCAGGATGGGCCTTCTCCAGGCCAGGGAAGCCTGCCAACCAGAGAACCCCAGCGCGCATCACTACTGAGGGGGGATGTCCCTGAAAACCTACCCCCTCCCCCGGGGCTCCACCTTCCCAGGCACAAACTTAATTTTATTGTTGGTTTTTATTTTTATTTTTTTGGTTCCAGGGATTGAACTCAGGGGCACTTGACCACTGAGCCACATCCCCAGCCCTATTCTGTGTTTTATGTAGAGACAGGGTCTCACTGAGCTGCTTAGCACCTCACCGTTGCTGAGGCTGGCTTTGAACTCGCGATCCTCCTGCCTCAGCCTCCCAAAGTGCTGGGATTACAGGTGTGCGGCCACCACGCTCGGCACAAAATTTATTTTGAAATTTTATTTATTTATTTATTTTATAGCACTACAGACAGAACCCCCATCCTGACATGTGCCGGGCAACTGCCCCACCACCAACCTACATACCAGCCCTAAATGCTCATTTAAAACATACAGAACACACAAGGAAAAGATAAAGTCTGACAGAAGGTCTCAGCTAATCCCGCTTCTTAAATAAAAATATAAAGTAAGAACTGAAAGTGCCCCCCCTCCAGCAGCCACGGAGCCTGGGCACTTCCTCCTGAGCTGTTTCGATACCTTTTTTCCTTTACAAAATCTTTCCCCCTGAAAATGGTGCTGTGGGTTTCCACCTCGTAACTCCCCCAGGTTGTCCTGCAGAGCACCCCTTGCTCTGAACACCGGGCTCCAGCTGCCCACCCCTCACCCTGGGGCAGTGTCCTCCACAGTCTCTCAGGACTTCATGCACTCTCCCCCCTCTTTATTTGTTTTTTACTTTTTCTGGCAGAACTGGGATTGAACTCAGGGCCTTGCTCATGCTAAGCAAGCTCTGAAGCCCTGAGTTGCACCCCAGCCTGTTTTATTTTATGCTGAGACGGGGTCTTGCTAAGTGGCCCAGGCTGGCCTGGAACTTTCCACCCTTCTGCCTCAGCCTCCCATGTTCATTGTGATGACAGGTGTGGCCACTGCCCAGCAAGATGTCGTCTTTCTATTGTAGCCAGCACTCCCCAGTGATCCCCCACACCACCTTCGCCAGTCTTTCATGATTTTGACAACTGTGAAGACAAAAATACCTTTCTGCTGCACACTCCTTTGTATTTCTTTCACCATGAGTGACGTTAAGTTTCTTTTTATCTGTTTATCCAGTGGCCATTTCTATTATTATTATTATTTTTTGCAGGGGTGGAGATTCAGCCCAGCGGTGCTCTGCCACTGAGCTATCCTCAGCCATTCTTTACTTTTTATTTTCAGACAGGGTCTCACTAAGTTGCCCAGGCTGACCTGGAACTTATGAACCTCTTGTCTCAACCTCCCAGATAGCTAGAATGACAGGTATGTGCCACCACACCCAGCTAGAATGACAGGTATGTGCCACCACACCCAGCTTCTATTACTCCTTGTGTGAATTAATTGTTCACTCTTTTGTCCAGTGCTCTGGGTTTTTTTCTTATTGGTTTGAAGAAACTCTTTGTATATGAAGGAAACAAATTCTTCATCTGTTATAATGTTGCAAATATTTCCCCCCAGCTATCATATCTCACCATCTTTATCTGTGAGTCTGTTGCAATCCAGTAGAGCTTAATGTTTATGTAGTCATATTCACAGGGTTTTCTTTCATTGTTCTGAGCTTTGTGCCTTTTCCAGCCCCAAGAAGGACTAGGAAGTGGTGGTGCTCCCCAAACCTTTGCAGAGACTCTTTTGATCCCAGGAGTCTGGGGAGCTCAGCTGAGTCCAGGTACTCCCCACCACCCTGATGCTAGGTGAACAGACCTGGTGGGGCCTCTCTGGGACACTAGGGGAGCTGTTGCTCCACACTGTCTTCCTTTGAAAACTCCCAACCACACAAGGACAAGTAGGGGTCAGGCCTGAGCTGAGAGGTCACGATCCTCAGAGCTACAGCACCCCAAAAGAACGTAGGCCCAGGCTGGGGTTATGGCGCAGTGGCAGCGTGCTCGCCTAGCACGCGGGAGGCACTGGGTTCGATCCTCAGCACCACATAAAAATAAAATAAAGCTATTGTGTCCACCTACAACTAAAAAATAAATATTAAAAAAAAAAAAAAAGAATGTAGGCCCACCTCCTCCCTATGCCTCCTGAACACCTACATTTTTTAAAAAATTTTTTTTAGTTGTTGATGAACATAATGTCTTTATTTTATTGCTTTATATGTGGTGCTGAGGATTGAACCCAGGGCCTCACGCATGCCCAGCCCCACCTACTTTTTTTTTTTTGGTACTGGGGCTTGAACTCAGGGGCCCTCGACCACTGAGCCACACCTCCAGCCCTATTCTGTGCTTTATGTAGAGACAGGGTCTCACTGAGCTGCTTAGCGCCTCCCCGTTGCTGAGGCTGGTTTTGAACTCGCGATCCTCCTGCCTCAGCCTCCTGAACACCTACTTTTGCAACTTATTTCTTTTTCTCCACACCCCACTGGGGTAGCCCCAGCCAGGAGGAATCACATGGGACCCATGCAGCCTCTTGGGACCTCAGTTTCGTTCTCTGTGAAGCCGGCTCAACCATGGCCCCTACTCAGTGGGCTGCGGGAGGGTCCGAGGCAGCATGGGACATAAAGACTTTGTGGTGCATTCATTGCTGGCATGTGGGCTTTGGCCACATGGCCTCATACCTGCACCTCAGTTCAGCCCCCATGGGGCCTGAAAACAGTCCTGACACCAGCAGACCCCATGCCCCCTCTGAATCAGAGCGTCTGTCATGTGCAAGAACAAGACTGGAGCCGGGGCGGTGGCCACGCCTGTCATCCCAGCACGCTAAGAGGCTGAGACAGGAGGATCCCGAGTTCAAAGCAGCCTCAGCAATGGCGAGGCGCTGAGCAGCTCAGTGAGACCCTGTCTCTACCTAAAACACAAAATAGGGCTGGGGACGTGGCTCAGTGGTCGAGGGCCCCTGAGTTCAATCCCTGGCACCCAAAAAAAAAAGAACAAGACCGGGAGTCCCTTCCTAGCGGCCCCTGATCTGGTGCCGGCGACCTCAAGCCCCACAAGGCAAAGTTGAGGGGTGGTGAAGCGGGGGCGGGGGCCTGGCCTGGGGACCAGGGAGGCTTCTGCCGGGAGGCCCAGAGGACCAGGAAGGAATAGCCCGGCGCACGGCGGGGAGGCGGTGGGCGAGGCCGAGGCCGGCGTCCGGCGGCACCTCAGGGAGCTGAGCTGGTGGGCGGCAGCGGCCGGGGCGCCGGCAGGACCCGCCCCTGCACCACCTCCGCGGCCCAGCCACGGCGGCCAACTCCCGCCTGCCTCCCAGCCGGGGCCGGCCTCCGCCCGCCCTGCCTCCCAGCCGGGGCCGGCCTCCGCCCGCCCTGCCTTCCAGCCGCAGGTCTGGCACCTCGGCCCGGCAGCGCGCGCAGCCCCAGACTGCCAGCCCCGAGGCCCAGCCCATGCCCGGCCTCCAGCCGGGCCGACCCCACAGGGCTGCGGGACCTGAGCCCTGCTGTCTGGGGAAGCTCCGTCCGTGAAGTAGGCTTCGTCCTGTCGCCTCACCCCACCGCCGGGCCTCCACCTCCACCTGGACCCAACCCTCCTGCCCCAGCGAGACCAGCTCCCTACTTGACTCCCGCATGAAACCCGCATACTCCGCATGGTGCAGCCCTACGGGCTTCTGACCCAGCCCTTGTCCCGCAGCCTGGAGGACCCTTCTCTCTAGGAAGCTGGGAGCTCCGAGGAGCTGGGCAGGAGCCTGGCCCAACCTTGGACAAGGGGCCTCTTGAGGCTCAGCCTCTGAGCAATGGAATAGCTGCCTCTGTTCCCCGGGGAAGGCTCCAGAGCTCCCCTGGGAAAAGGGGGGCTCCCCCATCAGGCCCAGAGCAGGTAGGAGCAGTCCTACCCTTGCTACTGTGGGGAGAGGTCAGCAGAGGCCACCTGGGGTGGGCACAAGGGAGGGACCTGCTGGCCTCCCTGTTCCTGGCCTCCCCCCAGGGGTAACTGGGCCAGACATTGCCCGGTGGGGGCTGATGTGGAGGCTCCCCATGTTTGCACAGGCTGCCCGGAATGTGGTGCGACAGGCCCCAGGGGCCCTGAGTAAGGAGCCCAGGGCACCTGGCCAGGAGAGGGTGGGGCGCTGTGGCAGGTGGCGATGGCTGGGTGGCAGGGTGTGGGGGCATCTGGGGGACAGCAGGCTGGGCTATATCCAGGACCACACTGAACCTGGGTGGGGCTTCTGTCCATGTTGAGGGGCTCGGCTGGGTTGGGTTTAGTCTGAGCTCAGGGCCGAGTCCAAGATCAGACAAGAGCTGGTGCTCAGCTTGAGGCTGGGGCTGGGCGGGATGGGGATCCTCCACACCCTTGCTGGTGGCCCTCCTGGATGCACCGGCTCCGTCCCAGGGGCCTACACACTCCCCCGGGATGCGGACCTCTTGGTCCATTGGTTCCCCTTACTCGCCCTGGGCCAGGCTGCCACCATTCACACCGCTGGACCCCACGGTGGCTCCCAGGGCTTCTGCCCTCTCCCACCTAGGTCCAGCCTAATTCCTCAAATAGGCCCTGCCTGGCCCAGTGCTGCTGCTGCCTCCCTGCCTGCAGGTGCCCTTGCTCCTTACTGACCCCACATTCTGTGGCCACAGCCCGAGTCTGCCCTAGAGGAACACCCAGTGGGGCTGGGGGTGCCATGAGATGTGCTCAGCCTGTCCGGAGCCCTCGCAGCAGGGGGATCAAGGCTGGATCTCCTGTCACCTTCCGCCACCCTGCCCAGCCCTCCTGGCCCACTAGCACCCAGGACAAGCTTGCGAGGAGGGCAGGGGTCGGATCCTCATGGTGCCCTCCCCTCCTTGCTGTGCTCTGGCTGGGAGTGCCAAGGCTCAGGACCAGCTGCTAGGTTGTGACCAGGCCCCAGCCCCACCTAGTGGCCCAGCCTTCAGCTTCCAGCTGGTTTTATGGGTTTTTCCATTTGGTTTTTTTGAGGGGATGCTGGGAAATGGAACCTGGGGCCTCATACACCCTAGGCAGGTGCTGTACCATGAGCTACACCTGCCCACTTCATGCTGAATGTGGCCCGGGTCTCCTCTCTCTGCTGGCCCCCCACCCAGTGCCCCAAGAGGCTCCCACCCAGGCCCTACCAACAGGCCTGGAGACGCTGCTTCTCTAAGCCCTGGGGAAAAATGAGTCCCAGCCAGGTGACCAAAGCCCAGGCTGCTGCCGGGCAGTTGTGGTGAGCTTGGACATCTTGGGATGACGGGACGACTCTGAATGGAGAAAGAAACTCCCCACCTTGGGGTGGCCCCCACCCCTGCGGGCCTTGGCTCCTGAGTGAGCGAGTGGGTTGCTGTGTCGGGGCCTGGCTGCGGCCCTCCTCCATCCTGCAGGGGTGCTGCAAGGGGGTGCAGAGCAGGTGGGGCGCGGGGTTTCTCTGCCCTGGAGAGCCCAGAGGAACCTGGTTTAGAGATGAGGAAAAACTCGAGTCATAGGTCCCGCTCCACCCGCTGCAAGCCCCTGTGCCTGCGCACCTACTGCCTGCCCTCCAGCAGCTCCCCGCACCCTGCAGCTGGTGCGAATTCATCCCTGACTTCATCTTTCCACCAGAAATGGGTCGAGGTGCCGCCTCAGGCCTTGCGCACAGTAGGTGTGGCCAGAACCAAGGGCCAGTGGCAGGTGCAGGTCCCAGCGATGGGGCCAGAGAACAAAGGCCACAGTTGGGCGGGTGGGGCGAGCAGGCTGTGGCTGCCCTCCACAAGCCCTGGCACCCGGCACTGTCTCGGTGCCAGGGCCTGTCTCGGTGCCAGGGCCCTGCAGGATGCGCCTAGGCCTCAGGCTGGGCAAAGGTGGCCACCAAGTGGGCCCCCACGGGCTGTTCTGCCCTGTGACTCAGCCCCAAGAAGGCCTCCCGGGAAAGACAATGGTGGCTTGTGGGTTCTGGGAGAGCCTCCTGGCAGGTGTGAGCCCTCGGCTGGCTGCTCTGGGCCCCAGCGGGGAGCTCTCTGAGCCTGTCTCCTCATCTGTATAGTGACGTGGATCACTTGGGCATAAGGACCTGATAGCCAACACAGGGAAAAGAATCACACTTGGGACAAATGGAGAAATGGTCTCCTTGCCTTGGAGGACAGGGACTGGAGAGTCTCTGGTGTCCCAATGCCCAGCACCAACCCTGGCATGCGGTCTGCACTCAAGGATGGGATGGTTTTGGAGTAGATGGTTTCTCCCTGTCCCTGGGCGAAACCGAAAGGCTGCTCTAGGGACACTGGCCCCCACTCTATGGTCCATCCCTGAGCATGGGTGGAGTGGTGGGCTGACCCTCACTGAGAGGCTGGGGGTCCCCAGAGGCCTCAGTTCCAGCCTTCAAGAAGCCCCCAAGCTGGGGCTAGAGCGTGCCTCAACTGGCCAGAGGCATCAGACCCACGATGTAAGCTGCACGCAGAGCCAGATCCTCCAGGGAATCTGTGTGAGGCGTGAGCCGTCAACACCTGTGTGCACACCTGCACCCTCCCTTCCACTTCCCTGATGGGAAACTGAGTACCAGAAAGTGTCCAGAACTTGCCCAAGGTCTCAGTGCACAGGGATGTAGGACTGCACCCCCCATGCGCCTTTTCGCAGATAGTGAGATGTGCGACCCTGGGCTGTGTAGCTCTATTGGCACCGGGACACCCACTTTTCTTCCTTTCAGCTCTGTTCCCTGCAGCACTGAACTTAACTGGGGGTTACAGACATGTGGGAAGAGGGTTCTGGGTGCCAAGTGAAGGGAGCTGATTTTGCTCTAGGGCTTCCCGAGTCTTAGAAGATTGTGTTCTTCTTGATTATTTTTATTGTTCTGTTTCTGCAGGGCCCATGGTCCTCAACGCTGAAGCTCACACACAGCTGAGAATCACAAAGCCCCATGCGGACTTGGTTCCGTCCAAACTCAAGTCCAAAATCTGGTTTTTTTTGTTTGTTACTGAGGATTGAACTCAGGGGCACTCGACCACTGAGCCACACCCCCAGCCCTATTTTGTGTTTTATGTAGAGACAGGGTCTCACTGAGTTGCTTAGCACCTCACGGTTGCTGAGGCTGGCTTTGAACTCGCGATCCTCCTGCCTCAGCCTCCCTAAGTGCTGGGATTACAGGCTTGCGACACCGTGCCCGGCTCCAAAATCTATTTTGTAGATGAAGAAACGGAAATACAGGCAGGCAAAAGCACAGCACGGGTTTCACTTGGAGCTCTCAGATCACGAAACGAAGCAAGCCTCCGTTTCCTCGCTAGCAAAAAGGACACGATGTTACCTCCTGACCTGGTACGCCCGCTCTCAACACCCAGGAGCTGGGACATCCCCAGAAACTCAGATACAACCAAGCGGAGGCGTCCACGCGGGCGGCCACACCAACCTGAGAATAAAACCTCAACACCCCCACCCCCACCGCTTCTCGCGGCCTCTCGCTCGGAGGGTCCCGCCTCTACCGCGGGGCGGGAACGGACTGAGGCGGGGCTACTTCATGAATGGCTAGAAGCACCTCCAAGTAGGATTTTATGGGCTCCAATTGGTTACTGATGCTCTGCTTTATCTTTCAATCTCACGGGCCTTCCGCTTGCGTCACGCTGTGACATTTGATTTGGGTGCACCTCCGCATAGAAAGATAGTTCCAGGCTGTTCCGGTGCCTTGGCCGACAGATCTACCCCGGGAGCACTCACTCCCAGATACCAGGCTCCTCGGGACTTCAGGGTTCTCCTGAGGGAGGCTGGGAGGCCGAGGCGCGGGGCCGGGGCCGCGCGGACGTGGCGGAGGGATCCGCCGACTGCCTTCGGGAGGGACGTGTGGGCGGGGCCCTGCGGGGGCGGGGCCGGCGCGGGGCGGGGCCGGCGCGGGCGGCGCGGGGCGGGGGGCGGAACATGTCTCCCGCCGCAGGAAGATGAGGCAGCGGCCGCCGCCGCGGGCGTAGCGGGCCGGAGCGGAGCCGGACCCGACGCGGGCGGCGGGCACCGCGCGCATTGCACGCCGCTGCTCCAGCGCCCGGCCGGCCTCGCGGGGTGGGCAACGCGGCGGGGGAGGGGCCGCCCACGCGCGCCGCCGCCGCCCACGCGCGACCCTCGGGGGCCCGGCCGCGACGCCCCTTTGTCCGGGGGGGGCCGTTCATGCCGCCGCCCCCCGCGCGCCGCGTGCCGGGCCGCGCCGAGCAGGTAAACGCTCGGGGAGCCGGGGAGGGGCGTGCGGCGTCGGGGCCGCGCCCGGGACTCCGGGCGCTTTGTGCGAAGTTGACCGCGGGCTCCGCCGGGGGCGCGGGGGGCTGGGCCGGGCGCTGTGGGGTGCGCGCCCCTCCGGGCCGCCGGGGATGGCCGGGCCGCGCGGCATTGTTCTCCAACTTTGGGCGCCGGAGGGGGCGACCGACGTGGAGGGGCCCGCGCCGCCCTCCGCCGCCCGCTCTTGGGAAACTTTGCGCAGCCCCGGCCGGCGCGCGGGGGGCGCCAGAGGGGTCGCCCAACTTTGCGGCGTGCTCCCGGGCCCGGTGCCGCGGCCCCAGGGCGCCCCCTCCTCAGGGAGGGGCCCCGGCCGGGGACTGGAGTTTGGAGGGGGAGCGAGGGAGGGAGGAGAGTCCTTTTGTCTGCGCGGGGAAGGTGCCGCCGCGCGCACGCAGGCTCAGGGTGAAGGGCCGGGGCCCGGCGCGAACATCTGCTCCGCGTTAATGCGGGGCGAGGCGGCGGTCGGGGTCGGGAACACCGCCGTGGCGCGGCGAGCTTCAAAGGGCTCCCGGGCCGCACCGGCTGCCCGCGGAAGGGGGGTCCCCCGGCTTCCTCCCCTCCGCACTCAAAGACGTATCAGGTTGCCTCCTTCCCCCCGACTGGTTTCACACATCAAGTCCATTTCCAGCCCCCCAAAGTCTATCATCTCTGTTTTAAAGGCTCGTTTCAGCCCTCCCCAAGTTGGCCTGAAAATGGGTTTCAGCTACCCCACAAAAAAGTGCGGTTTCGTACAACTCAAAGTCAGTTTCACACTCCCTCCAAAAAGGAAAAAAAGAAAAAAAAAGTAGCGGGGGAGGGGGTGCACTGGGGCGTCGTTTCACACCCGGTGTCTGAGTTGGCAAACAAAGGGGGGTTCCTCGTTCTCGGAACCCCTTCCCCTCCCCCAGCCTCCGCGGTTTCTCCTTAGCCACCCCCGCCCGGGGAACCCTGGAAAAAGTTCTTGGGGAGGGAGGTTCTGTGCTGTTCCCTTTCCGGGGGTAGGAGGGGGCTCGGCAGGTGGATCCCCCATCCCCCACCCCTGGATGGAGTCCCTGGGGACCCTGCGGGGAATCCCAGGTCTTGGGGACCCCTTCCCCCAGGGATGGGAGGTAAGGGATGTTTTCAAAGTTGCTTAAAAATAATTCCCGGATACATCGTGACAATAAAACAACCTCGGATTGTTTTTTTTTTCCCTTTTCCTTTATCTGAATTCGGTCGAGTTGGGGGGGGAGGGGCGGGCGGAGCAGAGGTTAAGGGTGGCAGGAAGCTTTCGGGTCCCTGGGTCAGGCCTCCTGGTCTCCCTCTTCCCAGTTAAGCTGAGAAGCTGTGGTGGGCTTCGTGGCTTTATGACTTGTGGATTTGTCTCGCTTTGTGTTTGGGGGTGACCGAGTCTTCAGCGAGTTATGACAGGTGCTGGGGAGGGGTCCACCAAATTTTTCTAGAGGCGGGTCCTGGGCCGCCCCACCCCCCAGGGGCGGAGCTGGCAGAGCAGCCTGGAGGTAGTTGGAAATGAGAGATCCTGGGCTCCTGCATTTAAAGCTTGCAACCTGATTCCCTGGTGGTCTCTCAGGGATTGATGAAATTTACATTCATCTCCTCCGTAATAGCTCAGTCTCCCCATGGGCTATTGGGAGGGGTCTGCAGAGGACCCAAAACCAAGGATCTCTGCTTCCCACCTGGCTACTTGGGTCATGGTCACTGAAAACACCTCTCTCCCTTCCCTGTTTGTTCTTCTGTGTTGGTCTGCCCCTGCGGCCACCCTGCAGGGCTGTCTCTAGGCTGGAGGGCCTTCCCTGGTTCTTGTGCCTGCCACTGCTGCTGGAGAATGAGCCAGTCGCAGAGGATGGCCCCTGTGGGCACCGACAAGGAGCTCAGCGACCTCCTGGACTTCAGCATGGTGAGCCAGGCCCCTCCTGCCCACCTCTGCCCAGGCCTCCTGCTCCTGGGAGTGGGCCAGGTTTTTAAAGGGAAGATTTGTCTGCCCAGAGCCCTCCTCTAGGAGTGCTGAGCCTCTTGCTTGTCTGGGAGTTGCCCGGCTGGGGTTGGGGTTGGGGTACCCTTGGGCAAGTCAGCCGCTTCCCCCCCTCCCCCGTGGCAATGTGTGCAACACTAGGCTTCTGTTCAGCTACAGAATGGATATTGCCTACCACCTTACAGATGGAGAAACTGAGGCCCAGAGAGAGGGAGGGGCTTCCAGGGTCCCCAGCTTCTCTCTGGGGGCTAGAGCTCAGGAGTGCTCAGCCCTGAGGCCCCAGCTTGGCTGGGTGAGCATTCAGTGACCTTGATCTGTAAGACCAGTGAGCCGGGTCCTCAGTGAGGTCAGGGTTGTTCACTCTTATGGAGTAGAAAAAGAGAGGAGGCCCCTGGTGCTGGGGACCCTTGGGGAAGGGGTGGTGCTTCAGGCTTTCACAAGAGTCCCCGTCCACATGTGCCAAGGACACAGGTGGTACGCACTTGACGGCTGGCAGGGCTGGGCTGTCTCTAGAACCTTAATGTAAGCACAAGGCACTGCGGGCAGGGGAGCCTGAGAGAGTGCTCAGGCAGCCCAGGTTCGTCCAGGCTGCAGGGGAGACAGCAGGCCGAGCACCCAGTTCTCCATCTGTGCAAGTGGAGGCGCAGAGGGTGCTGGCCCCTAAGGGTTGCATAGCTCAGGTCCAGTGAGGCCAGAACCTGGAGTCTCCTTGGGTGCCAATAGAAGGGCCTAGAGCCCTCATTTTGGGTGTCAGGGGGTGAGCGTTTCCTCCAAAAAAATGCAAGAACCGTGTTTTATTCTTCTGACTTACGAGTGAGTGGTTCCTTAGGTTCTGGCTTTCACCTCCCGTGAGTGCCGTGTTGGTCTGAAACAGTGTGAGGAGGTGCTTTCAGTCTGAACTGACCCTTCCCTAGTACAAAGCCCAGTCCTCTGAGATTGGTTAAGAACAGAAGTCTCCAGACTGAAATGGCCCCAGCCACACTGGAGAAGCAACCGCCAGAGAGGCGGCCAGCTCCGGAAGGGCCATACCAGTATTTTTAAGCCCCATCTTATTTTTACCTCTTCGGCTGAGTAACCGGAGGTACAGTTTGCTTGTTTTTGTGTTAAACTGACAGGTCACAGACTACTGGGCTGGAACAGACAGCGTATGGGGGCAGCATGGGTTCAGGCCTGCAGGACCAGCTCCCTCGTCTCCCCATTGACAGTCCTGAACCGCTTCTCACCTCCCCTGCTGTCCACGGGACCTCAAGTCCCCCCACTCGGGTCAGAACCAGCTCCTATGCACAGATGAGGGAAAGCCCAAAGCTTGGGGACTGGCTCTTCCAAGGACCCCACCCGGGGCTTCATCCAGAGGTGGCTTTTGACCCACTTAGTGTTACAGGGAGGCCTGTCTGGTCAGGTCGGGGAGCAGAGGCAGTGCCCATTACTGCCCAGGTCTCTTCATAACTGCCCTTGTGCCACCTCTCACAGAGACACGGGGTGGATTTGTTTCTTTGAACAAGGACTTTCAGGCTGGGGCAAACGGACCTTAAAGGGAATTCCTTTTTGGGACAGGTTCACGTGAGGTGGGAAAGGCTGTGGCAGAATCAACACAGGAGAGGGTGGCCTCAGTCCCACTGGACCTGAGCCTGGACTTGAACTTCGGTGGTTAGAAGGGAGAACAAGAGGTGTTGAGCACCTGGGGGCCCTGGAGTGGTGGGGCTTCCAGGGCGAATAGGAGGGGCCCTTGTACCCCAGTGCCCAGTGCCAGTGAACAGCATCCCCAGTGGGTGTGGGCAGAAGCCCCTGCTGTGCACAGGCCTACAGCAAGGCCAAGCCCTGAGTCCATCTCAGAACACTGGGACTCCAGAGGGTGAACAGTGGCTCTGGGTTAATCATGAGGCCTGCAGAACCCATGAGACAGCCCAGTGCCCCCAGGTGCCATGTCTGTGGTCCCCTGGTCCTGGGGACAAAACAAGTGGGATCAAGCCTGCTTCCCCGGGGCCTCGGGCTAGACCTGCCCAAAGCAGGCCCCTGGAGCCCCGGTGCCCCAGTGGGAGAACAGGTCCCTGGGGAGGCAGGGCCAGTTCCCATTGGTGCCTGAGCACTATTGAGCCCGCAAATCCCTCTGAGAACCCCTGCAGCCTGGACCCCAGTCCTCCCCACAGGCCCACTTTCTCCTGTAGAGTGAGGCAGTAGGACCAAATTTGCTTCCTGGGACCCTGAGCCCTGGTATGGGTGCTGTGCAGGCACCTCCTGGCTGGCCAGGGGGTGTCCAGGGACTGGGATTGGCATTTCCCAGCAGTCTCTTTGAGCACATGAGTCCCATATGGAGTGAGTCTCTAAAACCCAGCCCCTTGGGGCAGAGCATGTATATTTTTCCCGTGGCAAAAGGGATAGGTGAGTCCTCCTCATTGAAGCTGCTAAGCTATTTGGTCTTCAGGGACTTGGCACTCTGAGTACCTGCAAGGGTGATCATGCTGTGCTCAGCATCTGGGAGATCTATTGCTGACAGGCCCATGCGGTCCCCTGGGAAGGTGTGGTGGGAACACAGACCCCATGTAGGGGACGCTTCACCTCTTTGCCTCCTCCATATGGTCCCCGCAAGTGTGTCTGGTCTGTTGGGGAACCTCAGCACAAGGTGCTGCTGCCCAGGCCTGCATCTCGGGGCTCCAGCCTGAAGCAGGTTCTTGTTCCTCCGCCCAGTGGGGCGTGACCGCCTGTCTTGCTTTTCTAGGCTGAGATAGAAAAAAAAAAAAACTTTGAGTGTTCAGAGCTGATACATTGTATCTACTGCTTAAGCAGGCTACCCCATCTGCCAAGTGCCCGGATGAACCCAGGACCTCCTTGGTGCAGGGCATGTACTCTACCATGGAGCCATACCTGCAGCTCAGCTGCAAGGTCTTAGTGTCCTGGGTGCCTTTGCTGGTGTTGGGTGGGACCTCAGCAGCTGGCTGCTCGTGTGCCTTTTCCGGCCCTGGGCATTAGGTTTCAGGGTTGACCCTAGCCTTGGGAATGACAGGCCTCAGAGTCTTTGGGTCTTGGGAGGGAGGGACATGCCTGAGCAGAACTTGGTCTCTGTGTGCCTGAGCTGTGTGTTCCTCGAGTTCATGTGAGAAGCCACAGCTCTGGGTGGGATTTGCTGGCCATCCCCACTCACTGCTCTCCCTCTCTGTCCCTGCAGATGTTCCCGCTGCCTGTGGCCAATGGGAAGGGCCGGCCTGCCTCCCTGGCGGGAGCTCAGTTTACAGGCTCAGGTGAGATCCAGATTTCCAGTGGTGCGTGTGCCTGGAGAGGTGGATGGGGAGGGTCTGCTACAGGGCAGCTCTGCACTGGGCACACGCTTGTGGGCGTGGGGCTGCGAGCTTAAGAGCACCCTCACTTTTACTGCCGACCAGGGCCTGTGCCAAGGCCAGTGATGTATCCAGTGGACAGCCCAGCATCCCTTCATCTCATCCTAGCTGGAGCAGGGCAGGGTGGGGTTTGCTGTTGGGACCAGGGCTGGGCCACGTGGGGGTGGTCAGGCCTGTCTCATGCATCCATCCACAAATCCCCCCCACCTTGTGGGTGCCTTGCCAGCCCCGACGGGCCGCATCCGTCTATATCTGTTCAGGGAGGAGACTTCTCACACTCTGGGCCCAGCACTAGGGCCATCTGCCATCCTGGGGTCCGGCACATTGAGCATTCTCAGAGTCCCAGGAAGGCCCAAGCGATTGGTCACCCTGGCGAGCTGTTTGCATGGCAGTGGGCAGGGTGGGCAGGGTGGATGGGAGAGGGGGCATGGCCGGGGTTGGGCTGAAAAGCTGGACACCAGGATCGGTCACAGCTGTGTCACTCCGAGACTGTTTGCCCTCTGGCAGGCTCACGCCCTCCCTGGGTGGGATGGGAGCACAGGCCCACCACCTTGCTCTCTCCCCGTTTCCAGGGAGGTGGGCAGAGAGATGCTGAGGGCCATGTGGGCCGGCCCTGAGGCAGGACCCTGCAGCAGAGGGCAGCTCACAAGGCGGGGGCAGTTGTGTAGGTCTTGCAGCTGGGGGGGGGGCCGTGCGAGAGGGTGACAGGCAGAGGTGCCAAGTGCAGGTTGGGGGCTTGGCTTGTGGGCAGGTGTGGGAGGCCTTGCACGTGTATGTGTCCTGAGAGGCTTTGAAGCTTCAGCACCAGGGCCTCTCTTGGTGGGTTTGTTTTTGGTTTTAATTGTTGTTGTAAGTGACGTACTATCTTTGTTTTTTTGG
>PVHX01027069.1:0-19883 GCA_004024805.1 Geosciurus inauris | reverse complement strand
TGGTACCAGGGATTGAACTCAGGGGCACTCGACCACTGAGCCACATCCCCAGCCCTATTTTGTGTTTTATGTAGAGACAGGGTCTCACTGAGTTGCTTAGCACCTCGCCATTGCTGAGGCTGGCTTTGAACTCGCGATTCTCCTGTCTCAGCCTCCCTAAGTGCTGGGATTACAGGCTTGAGCCACCGCGCCCGGCTTGTACCACAGTTTCTTTATCCATTCATCTATTGAAGGACATCTGGGTTGCTTCCACAGTTTTGCAATTGTGAATTGCGCTGCTATAAACTTTGAAGTGGCTGCGTTACTGTAGTATGCTGTTTTTAAATCTTTAGGGTATAGGCCAAGGAGTAGAATAGCTGGATCAAATGGTGGTTCCATTCCAGGTATTTTAAGGAATCTCCATGCACCAGTTTGCATTCCCACCAGCAATGTTTGAGTGTACCTTTTTCACCACATCCCCGCCAGCACTTATTGTTGCTTGTATTTTGGATAGCTGCCATTCCAATTGGGGTGAGATGAAATCTGAGAGTAGTTTTGATTTGCATTTCTCTAATGGCTAGAGATGTTGGACATTTCTTCATATATTTGTTTATTGATTGTTATCTTCTTCTGAGAGGTTTCTATTCAGCTCCTTAGCCCATTTATTGATTGGGTTGTTTGTTTGCTCCTGAAATTTGAACTGATTGCCACCAAGGTAAAGTAGAGTGCCACATTTTGGCATTTTCTCTGCCAGAGCATGTCAAGTTTGACTACAAACTTCCTACTACTTCAAAAGATAACACTAGTTTCTTTTCTCTCTTTATATAAAGAATATGCTCTGTAGAAACTTTCAAAGAATAGGAAAAATCAAATCAAAACCACCAAACCACTGTTAATGTATTTATTTTTTCTAGTTTTTATGTACAATTTTTTAACAACCTGAGAATGAAATTTATATATATGTGAAGAAAATCACTTGATATTTTTCTTTGGCATTTTTCAGTCATTAAAATCTTTCAGGGAATGAAGGGAAGGGAGGATTAAAATAAGGAAAGATAGTGGAATGAATCTGACATGACATTCCTATGTACATATATGAATATACCACAGTGAATCTCACCATCATGTACATCCACAAAAAATTAATTTAAAAAAAAATATGGGTAAATAGTTATGGTTAAAAGATTGGTAGAGGAAAGGGAGCAGGGGCAGGGGAGGAAAAAGAAAGGGAAGGTACTGAGGATTAAATTAAGACAAGTTACATTCTATGCTTTTATAATTATTTCAAAATGGATTCTACTGTCATGTATAACTACAAAGAACCAATAAAAAAAGTATGGACAAAAAAATCCTTTCAGTATAGTTTTGTTTCATGCTATTCTATCTTATGAATGTATTGTAATTTGTTGCAATATTTTAAATTAGAACATAAAGGCCATTTCCACTTCAAAAAAATATAAATAACACTACCATGAAAATTTGTACACATTTAAAAATGACATCTAATATATTTTAAGATATAAAGATTATAAGAAGAAAGAAACTAATACAGAAAAAGTTCAGATTTTTAAGTTTTTGATATGTTGTGATTCAGCTACATATTGCTTCATAACAAAATATCTACAACTTAGTGGTTTAACATTAACAACCATTTATTATTTCTCTGCATAGTATTGGCTGGTGTTACTTAAGCAATTGCATTCAGCAGAAGCTCCACTGAGACTCGGATGTCTAAGATGGCTTTACTCTGTGTCTGACACTTCAGCTGAGATGGTTGGAATACCTGGGGACTGATTTGGCCTCTCTATGTAGTTTCTCATCACTCAGTACTCTGGCCTAACCCTATTTATATGATAGCTGGATCCCATGAGAGTAAATGTGGAGCTGACAGGCTTTTTAAGACTTAGACCTTTAAGTTAAAGCAAATGATGGGGCCAGTTATTTAGGGAAAAGAGAAGGAGATGCCATTGTTTAATGGAGGAGCTACAAAATATTGCAGAAGGGTATTTGGGTAATAGGGACTGTTGTGGCCATCTTTAGAAACAATTGACCAAATAGTGCCATATTATCAATTTATAAAATGTCAATTTATAATTAAAAGTGTGTGCAAAATATACTTTTATCAGGTTGGTATGAATTTTAAAATGTCAGTAAGGATATGTAGTAACAGTAACTCTTAAACACTCTTGGTTAGGAGCGTTTCATAGTTTGGATCTTAAATGTCCCCAAAAGGCCCATATATAAAAGGCTTGGCTGCTAGCCTGTGGTGCTATTGGGAGATGATGGAACTTTTAGGAGGTAGGGCCTAGTGGAAGGAAGTTAGGTCACTGAGGGCATGCCCATGAAAGGGATATTGGGACCCCAGATCCTCCTTCTATTTTTCTTTGCTTCCTGGCTGCCATGAGTTGACAGCTTTGTTCCACTATGTATTCCCTGCCAAGATGTTCTGCCCCACCACAGGTCCAACAACAGTGAAGCCAAACATCCATGGGCTGAAACCTGAAAACATGAGCCAAAATAAACCTTTCCTCATTTTAAGTTGTTTGTCTCAAATATTTTGTTACAGTAATGGAAAACTGACTAACAGTGTAATCATGAATACCCACTGTAGAACACAGTTTGGCATCTATTCATCCCTACCCTGAAGAAATGAGTGTACAGGTAAACCAGGATATATGTACAAGAGGTTCATAGTAGGATTATTGTTAGTTCATTATAGTCTCAAACTAGAAACCCTAAAGCTCATCAAATCCAGAATAGATTTTATGGGAATGTGGAATGTTTAAATAACAGTGAAAATGCACAAACTATATACTCAGCAACATGAATGAATCCTTTAAAAATAATGTTGAACATAAAATACAAGTCACAAAATGATGCAGACAGTGTAATTTCAGTTATGTAAACATCAGAAAAAGCAAAACTACACAGTTATTTGGGGATGCATGCATAAGTAATATGATTATAAAAGAAAGCAGAAAAAAATATTTACTATATTAAAGCTAGGGTATGAGTTTGGCCCAGTAAGGGAGAAGTGGGATGGAGACAGCATCTAGATAGGGAAAAGAGCATAACTGGGTGATGGGGAAAAGATGGAAATTTGAGGAACTTAAAGGAAACAAGAACAAAAGGAAGAAAGGTACTCATAGATCAGCTTAAAGATTTTCAGATTTTCTGCTAAGAACAATGAAAAGCTATTGATTGGTTTAAACAGAGGACAATAACCAGGGTTTAATTTTCAAAATATTATCTTGTCTGATATGTGTAAAATAGAGAAAGTCAAGATACATACAGGAATATATTTAAAAAATCTATTTTTCAAGGTTTTACCTGAAAGATATAATGGCTTTCAGTTTATGCGGTGATAGTTGGTAAGGAGAGAAAGAGGCGAAAATGAGATAGTCTTAGAAAGTGGAATCAAAGTTCAATCCCTAGTACCAAAAAAAAACAAAAACAAAAAACCTGATGTTTGGGAGTTTAAAAAAAATGAGTTGGATGATTCTTGTCTTCTGCCATGATGAACAGGGTGCCACTGGTCAACAGATGGAACACTAGCAGAAGGTGGGATCTTGATTTTGGATCCCTGGGAGACATGTAGGCACAGATGTTGTCCAAGCATTTGAATAGTGAGTAAGTGCTCTGGAGTGAGAAACAGAAATTTGGGAGTAATCAGCATGGTATTTTCTTTTAATATAGCTAAGAAGTAAATGAAATAGGGCATAGCTGAAGTACTGAGAGAGGTAAAATAACTCAGGATAAATAGAAGGAAGTAGTGATGATGTTACTTTATATGTGCAAGGCATGGTGCTTGATGCTAGGGTATAAAGGCCATTAAGACACAGTCCCTAGTGTACTGTCAGGCAGAGGAGACAGGTACATTAGCAAATCGATTGATTGATCAAGATAAAGTACAAAATGCTGTGGAATTTCAGAGCAGGGCAGGGGCAGTGAACTCTGGAAGTTCCAATAAGAATTAGACAAAAGAGCTTTTGGCTCTCTGAGCACCACCATGGCAGTAGGCAAGAATAAGCGCCTTACAAAAGGTGGCAAGAAGGGAGCCAAGAAGAAAGTGGTTGATCCACTTTCTAAGAAAGATTGGTATGATGTGAAAGCACCGGTTATGTTCAATATAAGAAATATTGGAAAAACATTAGTCACAAGGACCCAAAGAACCAAAATTGCATCTGATGGCCTCAAGGGTCGTGTGTTTGAAGTGAGTCTTGCTGATCTGCAGAATGATGAAGTTGCATTTAGAAAGTTCAAGCTAATTATCGAGGATGTTCAGGGAAAAAACAATTTTCATGGCATGGATCTTACCCGAGACAAAATGAGTTCCATGGTCAAAAAATGGCAGACGGTGATCGAAGCTCATGTTGATGTCAAGACTACCAATAGTTACTTGCTGCATCTCTTCTGTGTTGGTTTTACTAAAAAATACAACAATCAGATACGGAAGACCTCCTGTGCTCAGCACCAACAGGTCTGCCAAATCCGGAAGAAGATGATGGAAATCATGACCCGGGAGGTGCAGACAAATGACTTGAAAGAAGTAGTCAATAAACTGATTTCAGACAGCATGGAGAAAGACATAGAGAAGGCTTGTCAATCAATTTATCCTCTTCATGATGTCTTTGTTAGAAAAGTAAAAATGCTGAAGAAGTCCAAGTTTGAATTGGGAAAACTCATGGAGCTTCATGGTGAAGGCAGTAGTTCTGGAAAAGCTACAGGAGATGAGACAGGTGCTAAAGTTGAACGAGCTGATGGATATGAACCACCAGTTCAAGAATCTGTTCAAATTCAGATTTTTAATAGTGACAAATAAAAAGTCCTATTTGTGAAAAAAAAAAAAAAAAAAAAAAAGAATTAGCCAAAAGAGCCTGGCACAGTGGGGTATGCCTGTAATCCCAGCAGGCAGGGAGGCTGATGCAGGAAAATCTCAAGTTAAAAGCCAGCCCCAGCAACTTCATGAAAGCCTGTCCAAAATAAAATATTAAAAGGGGCTGAGTATATGCTCAGTGGTTAAGCACCCCTAGGTTCAATCTCTAGTACCAAAAAGAAAAGAATTGACCAGAAGATTTGGAAAAGTGGAAAAGGCATTCCAGACAGATGCAATAAGATGCACAAAAGCGGGGCTGGGATTATGGTGCAGTGGTAGCGTGCTCGCCTAGCACGCATAAGGCACTGGGTTCGATCCTCAGCACCACATAAAAATAAAATAAAGATATTCTGTCACCTACAACTAAAAAATAAACATTTTAAAAAAAAGATGCACAAAAGCACAGAAGCTTGAAACAGAATCATGTATGTGCTTGACTACAAGCAGTCCAATACCATTAATGCACAGAGTTTGAAGGCCAAGAGAAGGGAGTCAGACAGAATGGGGAGGGAGGCCCCAGTCATGAAGGGTCTTCCATGCCCTGCGAAGTTTCTAATTTTTTAGGTAGAAGTACAAATCATGTGGTAATAAATTCCAGTGATGTGGTAATGTTTGTAAACTAGACAGGTTACTTAAACCAGGAGTGGAGGAGGAGGGCTAAGGTGAACATAGCCCAAATGATTACAAAAGAAATAAGCAACTAAAAAGGGAGTGGTAATACAGGGAACAATACATTTGAAAAATATTTAGGACCACTCTTTAATTTAAAGAGGCCGTCTGGAAGGTCATATATGCTCAGTCCCACGTTTGACCCAGGTTTAAATGCAGTTGAAAGTGCTGGGGTGGGAAGTGTCAGAGAAAGAGAAAAGGGACTAGATGGCAAAACCAAAACGCCTGGACATTTACAACAAAGCGAGGAGACCTCACAATTCAAGAGGTCACAGGTCGTCAGGGTCTGCGCCAGGGGAAGAAGACAGCCAGCCAACGGCGGGGATGCCGCAGCTGGCAGGTGAAGTAGGTGCAAATGCGGACCCAGCGGTACCTCCGCTGTGGCAGCCAGCACTCAGCGCGCCTGGGCCCGGGCAGCACTGCAGCGACTCCAAAATCCGTGATTCTCTACTGATCGGATCTGCGACATGGCTCCACACTGAGGAGAAGCTGCCGCTGCCGAGAAGAGAATAAATGCCAGCAGCACCCGGACAAGCGAGACAAAGGAAATGAAAGCTCCAGTGGGAAAGGAACAGGTTCAGGGAATCCAGAAACGTGTAAGAGGTTTTGACCAGTGCACAAGAACAACAGAAGGGGGAGCTTGTCGAAGTCGAAAAGATTTCCTCCCACTCTGCATCACTGTAAAAATTAAGGAAAACAAGACAAAACACTAATTTCCTATAGAAATAACCACCAGGAGAGTATGAAAGGAAAATGCCATACAAAATAATTATGATAAAATTGTATAAAGAGCAAACTAGATACATCCCTACAGACAAGTGAAACAGAACAGGAAGATGTGTCTACAAAATGGCTCAAAACTGTAACCTGACATTTAAAAACAGGCATGAAAACACTCAGAAAATGACTGAAGATGCGGAAGAACACCATAAATCAAAATTAGAAAAGCTCAGCTTTTCCATGACAGAACTGAAGAAAGAGAAATAAAAAGAAAAATTGTTTCTGAAATAGATGAAAACAAAAGGAATATAGGAGCAAATAAATACAGCAGATAATGCTAAAAAAAGAAATGGAAAGTGAGTAAGCAAACTTCTTTTTATTTTTAAAAGCATTTTTAAAATCAAAGAGATGAAGAGATAAGGACAGTGAGTGAAACTAGTACACAAATCCTTTCCAGCAGCTGCAGACAGCCTTGCTTTGTAGCTGCTGCTGCCTTACAACAATTTCTTTAGACATTTTTGTGCCTCTGTGGCTTCAGTTCTTGACACATGGCAGCTACAGAATGCTTTTGTTAAATACATGGTGTTTAGTTCCTGGTGACAACTCCTTCATCCCCTATCTCCAGTACTCAGGGAAGCCTTCAAAGATAAGAATATCACTGACCCAGGTCCCTTCCTCCCCTGGCAAGGGGTTAATTTCCACTGTTACTCAGAAGGGTGAAAAGAGGAGCTCTCCTTTTCAGAGATCAAACACCAGGATTCCAGACATTTCTTGCTCTCTCCTTTTTGAAGAGTTATTCCCCCTTCTGCTCACTGTCTGCTGGAATGAATATAAGTACTCTTTTCTATCATGTAAGAAATGTTGAGGACACAAACGAAACATTCATTCAGCCTAAACAATAGATATTAATTCATTCAGATTCATTTACCAGTTTTGTTGTTTTTATTGTAGTACTTTGTAGTACAGGGGATGGAACTCAGGGGTACTTTACCACTGTGCTACATCCACAGCCCTTTCTATTTATTTATTTTATTTTGAGACAGGGTCTAAGTTGCCCAGGCTGGCCTTGAACTTGAGATCCCCCACCTCAGCCTCCCTAGTCGCTGGGATTACAGGTGTGTGCCACAGTGCCCAACTTAGCAAGTAGTTACTGAGCAACAAATCCTTATTGTTTAGTAATGAATGAGACCACATATTAGGTTTCTGCTTTCTCAGAATCACCTTGAGCAGAGAAGGAGTATGTAACTCAGGAATCAAATAAATAAGGCCATTATAGACTCTCATGGATGCTGGGAAGGAAATAAACACAGTGATGAGAAATGGAGGAAAGTCATTATAAATAGAAAAGTCTGGGAAGACATTTAACCATATACATAGTCTCATATCAGATTATTTTGGTATAATATTAAAATATTCAAGTACCTTCCAAAGAAACCCCTAAGCTATTCCCTTTTGGAATTACCTTCAGGCCTCCTTTCCCTTTTCTTTATATCCCCCAAAAGTACATGGGATAAAGATAGAAATATACCTCATTCCTGACCTTATAGAACTAACAATTTAGTGGAAAGGGCAGATGTTGAATTAGTGTTCCATTACTGTAACAAATATCTGCCATAATCATCTTATGACAGAAAATGTTTAATTTGGCTCACAGTTTTGGAGGTTTCAGTCCATGACCAATTGACCCCATTGCTATAAATATTGTGGCAAGGCAGCATATGTTAGTAGAAGCACATGGCGGAGCAAAACTGATCATCTCATGGCCAGGAAGCCCAAGAGAGAACAAAGAAGAGCCAGGGGTCCCACAATCTTCTCAGGGCACACCCTCAAAGACCTAAAGATCATCTACTAGGCCCCACCATTTAAAGGTTTCACCACCTCCCAATAGGGTCTCCTTGGGACTAACCTTTCAACACCTGGGTGTTCCAAGAGGGTGGGGCATTTAGGTTTCAAACTATACCAAATGTGTAAACAGATAAGTAAATGCATGACAATGGGCACCTCACCTGTGAGGAGTGTTACTGTTCTTGCTAGTTAACTCTTCTGCCTAGGGTCTCTAGAGTTCCTGAAAACCCGTGTCCTGTTTGGGTTCCTGGCTGAAAATAGTGCCTGGCTCCCTCTATCATCTCAATATTTCCTTGTTATTTTTAAGCCAAAACAGGAATAACTTGATGTGTATGTAATACTAGCTTAATTTCCTCACTGGCATAATAGATTAAAATTAATTTTAAAATTATTTATTAAAAGTCTATAATTTTTCACCAATTTTTTCAAACAATAAGATTTTGGCCAGATAATTTGAACTAGTTATCACCTTAGAATGTGTTCACTTAATAACTATCTCTATCAGAAAACTCTACTGCAGCCAGGTACATGGTTCATGACTGTAATCCCAGCGATTTGGGAGGTGAAGGCAAGTGGATTTTAAGTTTAAGGTCAGCCTAAGCAACTTAGTGAGACCCTCAGCAATTTAGTAAGATCCTGTCTCAAAATAAAAAATAAAAAGAAAGAAACCTATACTATAATTCAATATCACTTATTTTATCAGTAATTGTGTCAACAAACCATGTTCATCTGGTAACAGTCAGGCAGGAATTATTTGTACTATAGATTTTAGAGGAGGACAAAACAGGTAATGAATATTCTATAAAAGACTTAATTAGATATTTTAATTATGTTCTGAATTGGCTAGTGGCCTATATTAGCCTGTCAACTCTTGTAGATTCATCATAGTTCTTTTGGATTCCAACTACCAGGAGTTGCTACTTCTTTTCAAACAATGGGGCAGCCACATGCCAGGTCCTTGTGTTGGGGACAGATGAGAAAGAACAGTAATAGTTACTTTTTACCAATATCCTTCTCTTCACATATTGCAAGGCCTCAGAACTAGGATAGAATTATCTGTCAATCCTAGCTTTATATGAGGTGCTAAGTGAAGAAAGAGGGGATTAAAATCCTCCAAAGGCAACTTCTCTCCCTGTGATTCTTTAATGAGGATGACAGCAGGCTTGAGCCTTCTGGAAATTCTCACACAGGCATTAGGTGTAAACATAGGGAGTTCCAATAAGGTATTTCCAGAGCAAGGGAAGGAGGTCAGGTAAAAGTCATCTAATGAAGATACACACACCAAGAAACAATAATTATTTTGCCAAAAACCAAACAAAAAACTTAGAATTAACACCTAGACATGGTAGGACATGGTTATGCTTTCAATTTAATTAAACCACTTTGTTGTTATAACCCATCCACATATTGTCCTTCTCATGCTATATAAAGTTTCTTTATATAGAAACAGTAATAGTAATTTTTTCGCTCTCAGAATTGAGCTCTGTGTCAGGCATAGAAAAGCTATGTGACTTTAATCTTCTCAAAATATCTGATCACTTTATGCTTTTTCTCAAGCTTAATGTGGCTAAACTGAAAAGATGACTGAATGAACTGGAAATATAAATAGCGAAGACAGACATTAAAATGCAATAGGCATCTGCATGTAGTGTATAAAAAGGGTAGATGGATTAAAAACAATGTGCTATTCAGAAATAAGTGAGATATTGAATCAACTGATATGAGCATTTTGACCACTCAAAAATGCATTCACCATAGTACAATAGGTATTCATTAGGGAATACCAAAATATGAATCAATTTTCTTTAAGATTATGTAGTTCTGGATAGCTAGACTTAATGCACATTCATTCATCTCTATTCATTGAGTACTTGTTATGTGCCAGGTACGAAGACTATAACAACATATTTGCTTTTTTTTAAATATTTTTATTTTTTAGTTGTAGGTGGACACACTATCTTTATTTTTTTTATGTGGTGCTGAGGATCAAACCCAGTGACTCATGTGTGCTAGGTGAGCACACTACCACTCAGCCATAACCCCAGCCCATATAACAATATATTTGAATGAAGATATCCATGGTTGAGTCTAGTGGAGCAAATAAAACCTATATATAGGCTAAAATGTTAGGAGCTCTGAGATATGCTAGTTGTCAGTTGAGTGAGGGAGGAGAGGATGACTTCTTCAGCTATGTTTAACCAATGCAAAACACAGAATAGGGAAGGTGATGCCTCATCCAAATCTTAAATGAAGAGAATAGGGTGAGAGGGGACAGAAAGACATTTTAGACTGAGGAGATTTACTCAAGAAACAATAAAGTTGGTAGCAGAGCTCAGTGAGGAAGTGTATAGGGTTCTGGAGAGAGAATGTCTTAAAGAACTTTATAGTATATGCTAATAACTTATGACTTTATACTATACAAAACAGGAAGTGACAGAATATATTACTTTGGTAGGACTGCCATAACAAAGTATCACAGACTGGGTGGCTTAAACAACACAAGTTTATTTTCTCACAATACTAGAGGCTGGAAGTCCAAGATGATGGTGCTGATAGAGGTGTTTCTTATGAGGCCTCTCTCCTTGGTTTACAGATGCCTGTCTTCCTTATCTTCACATGGTCTTCCCTCTAAACATGTCTGTGTCCTAATCTTCTCTTTTTACAGACACTAATTTATACTGTATTAGGGCCCAACACAATAACCTCATTTTAACTTAATTACTGCTTTCAAGATCCTATCTGAGGTACCGGGGAGTAGGACATCAACATAGAAACTTGGAGAGAACATAATTCAGCCCATAAGTTTTTTTTTTTAATCTGACTTCAATCACTGTCTTAGTCTGTTTCGTGCTGCTACAACAATATCACAGACTGGGTAACTTAAGAGTGGACAGGAACTTATTGACTCATGGTTCTGGAGGCTGAGTCCAAGATTTAGGGGCTGGCAATTGGTGAGCACCTCCTTGCAAAGGGGAGGTGAAAGAGAGCAAGAGGGGGCTGAACTCATCATTTTATAAGGAACTCTTATGATAATAGCACTAATTAATTCATGAGGGCAATGTCCCCAAGGCCCAAATACCTCCCATTAGGCCCCACTTTTCAACACTGCAGCATTAGGGATCAGGTTTCCAACACATGAACTTTGGGGGACACATTTAAGCCACAGAAATCATCCATCTACCAGGGTGGACAGATAGAGGGCCAGGGGCATAGAGACACTTTGGAAGAATGCTGCAAACCTGAGAGAGATTGAGCCTTCACAAGACACAGATGGGCACAGCAAAAGGAGATGTAAAGAGTGAAAGGAAAACAATGTTAAGGATCATTGGCCTCCAGAATAGGATTCAACTCCTCAGCATAGTCCACAGGGATTTTGACAATTTAGCTGTAACCCCTCAATGCAGACTCATGTTGTGCCACTCCAGATATGCTACCCTCCAGGTAGTAAGATCTTCTCAAAGTCTCTGATCACTTTATGCTTTTTCTCAAGTTTAATGTGGCCAAACCTGTGTGCCTGCCTTTGCCACTTTCTTAGCCCGCTGAACATCTGTTCAGTAGAGGTTGTCAAATGTTACCTTCCCTAATAGGCTTCCTCTCCTGAATTCCCAGGAACATTGTATGCACAGACATCCTCACACAGTGCCATGTTTCATTTACATTTCATATGCTTGCCACCCACTACTAAACTGTGAATTCCTAATGGGCTAGGATTGGTTTTCTTGTTTTCCAAGTTTGACATGGTGATCATAGAATGAAAAGCATTTAATAAGCTGATAATGTGTGAGGATTAAAATTTACACCTGATTCCACCTAGATAGTACCAGGTGAGGCCTATCCTGTGCTTTCTCTGTAATATCTCTGTTTAATGAAAACATCGGGGAAAGACTAAAGCAAGAAAGTCAGATTTTCCATATTTGGGGCTAAATCTCTCTTATAACAAGAAACAAGATATTTTCACTAACCAGCAAGGAAAATTCCAAGGGAAAAGCCAGGCAAATCAGCAGAGTTTCCAATCTGTCACCACTTTAATCCATCTTGTAAATCACTTCCAGTTTAATCTTAAAGGACAAAACACCACTGTCTTTATGTATTTTTGTATTTAAGAACTTAATAAGTAGCTCCTTTTATCTATCTGATCAAATCCAAGTTTCCTAGTCTGGCTTCTGCTTCCCTTCCGTCTATGCCCTAGCTCACTGCTGCTGAGAGTTCAGGTTCTCATCCTTTCTCTTTAAAAATTCCCCTTCTTCTTGTTTCAACTTTATTACAACTTTAGTCCTAGGCTAAACAACTATCATTACAAGTATCATTTTTCAACTCTTGGAGGTAACATAGACTATCCACAATTTAGCAGTCTATGTCCTTTATTGTAATAGATGAATGGGCAATCAGTGGTATATCCATGCAATGAAATATTATTCCGCCATAAAAATGAAGTGCTGATACCATGCTATTACTGGGATAGAACTTGAAATCATCATACAAACTGAAAAGACATAAAAGGCCACATATTATACAATTCCATTCATATGAACCTCCTGAATAGGAAAACCTGTACAGATAGGAGGTGGCTGCTTCAAGCTATAGTGAGAAGAAAGGCAGAGTGATAATCAAAGAGTACAAAGCTGTTTCTGAAGTGATGGGAATGTTGTTAAAATGACTATGGTGCTGGGCACAGTGGTGCATGCCTATAATCCAGCTACTCCGGATACTGAGGCAGAGGGATCACAAGTTTGAGGCCAACCTGGGCAATTTAGCAATAATATGTCTCAAAAAGGGCCAAGGATGTAACTCAGCGGTAAAGCAGTCCTGGGTTCAGTTCCCAGTAACAGAAAAAACAAACAAACAGACAGTGGTAAGAGTTGCACATATCTGTGAATATATACTATATATATAGTTTCACATATACTATATATATACTATATATATAGTTTCACATATACTATATATATACTATATATATAGTTTAATATATACTATATATATAGTTTCACATATCTGTGAATATACTAAAAAGTTAATGAATGGTACACTTTAAATGAGTAAATTGTACGGTATGTGAATTGTATCTTAACAAAACTGTTTAAAACAAAAACCATATACTAACAGTATACATAGACAAGATCCAGAACATTCCATTCCACAAAGATTTCTATTGCTTTTATCTTTCTAGTCATCCTCCCTTCCATACCACTACACCCTCCTTAACTCCTGTCAATCACTAATCCATTCTCCATGTCTATAATTTTGTTATTTTAAGAATGTTGCAGCTACTGGGGAGGCTGAGGCAGAGGCTGTAAATGCCAAGCCAGCTTCAGTAACTTAGTGAGATCCTGTCTCGAAATCCAATTTTTTTTAGAAAAAAGAACTGGAGATGTAGCTCAGACTCAATCCCCACCTCCCCACTGCTAACATGGGATCATATAACATGCATGTAGTATATAATCTTTGGGTACTAATTTTACACTCAGTATAATTTCCTCGAAATTGATGTGTGATTATGTGTATAAATAATTCATCCTTCCTTTTTATTGCTGAGAATTTCTAGAAATTATTTTAATTTTTATTCTTTATCCATCACATCCAACTCAAGTGTAAGTCCTGTCAGGTCTACTACCAAAGTGCATCTTAAATATCATCTCTTCTACTTCCATTTATGTATTTCTTCAAATTACCACATGCTCTCACCCAGCTTTCAAGAACATAAAACTGATCTAGCTGCTTTTACCCCTGCCGTTTTATAACCCATTTACCACACAACAGCTAGAATAAGCTTGATTTATTTTGGAATTTTTATATAATATCACTTTCCAAAGTAAAAGTCTTATTCCTTCTTTCCTTCATACATTCATTCAAAAATATTTTTGAGCTATCGTTTAGGCACTGAAGAAGCAGTTATAACAAAATAGACAAAACCCTTGGTCTTGTTGAACTAATAATACATTGAGGCAAGGCTGACAATAAACAAAATAAGTAAAATATGGTGGTAAGTTAAGCTGAAAAGGGAGATGAGAAATCTCATTGGCAGGTCAGTTATACTTTTAGATTTGTCAAGAGGTTTTCACTGAGCAGATGACATTTAAACAAAACATGAAAGAAATAAGAAAAGAGACATGTAGGCAAACGGGCAAAGAACATTTCAGATAGGGGAAATCGCAATAACAGGTCAAGATGGAAGGGGTAGGAGCATCTAAGGAACTGAAATGAAATCTAGGTGGCTGGGGTCAAGTGATCAAGACGAGGAGATACAGGAGATGGGGCACAAGTAAAGTGTCCAGATGACCTAGGGCTTTTTAGGGTATTATATTATTATATCCTTTACTCTGGGTGAGAAAGCAAGGCTTAGAATGTTTTAAACAAAATTTCAAAGTTTCTCTGGCTTCTGTGTGAAGAACACAGCACAGGGTGGAGACCATGGCTCTGGCTCCTAGTCACCTAGGACCCAGATTGAGGCACCTGGTGGTCTCGTGGGGTAAAAATTGGTGTACCTACAAGCAAACTTTAAAGGCAGTTTCTCTTCAAAATATCTTTTATCATACCACCCAGTAATCATCTTACAAAACCATGGAAGCAATAGCATTAAAATGGGTGATATCAAAGAGACCTGAAGCAATTATTTCCAGTCTGAAATAGAGATTTATCTTGTGTTTGTCATAAATATACATATTCTTCCCTTCCAGATGACTATAATTGCAAGAAAAAAAAGGTAGTTTGTTTAGACATCTGATGGCAGGTCAGTAGTATGCTACCACCCTTCTGTGAACACTCCACATGAACATGCACAATCCATCCCTCAACCAGATGCTGTGCACAATAATGAAGAAACACATGATAAAGTGCTGGAATCCAGATTAGAAGAAAAAAGAGAAAACCATGATAGAAAAATTTAGCAAAATGTTCTTTACTACTAAGCATCCATTGGATGCTCATGAACAGTATCATAGATATCTTAAGAAACTGAATTTTCCAAAAGACAGATGATATCAAAGTTCTTGGGAGAAATGAAGAGAAATGTTATCCTGTCTCATTTGCCATTGGAAAAAATGCAATCTAGTGTCTTTACTAATATGTCATATAGTAAAATAACAATAAGAAAATGTCTTCATGTGTTAAAATGTAAACTTCTTTAATTCTGGATTTGACATTATTATTTAAAGAAACATATTTCATCTTATTTTCCTTCTGAGATATTAAATCTATCATTTATTTTATTTTTTTGGTACCAGGGATTGTATTCAGGGGTACTCGACCACTGAACCACATTCCCAGCCTTAATTTATGTTTTTATTTAGAAATGGGGTCTCACTGAGTTGCTTAGTGCCCTGCCAGTGCTGAGGCTGGCTTTGAACTCACGATTCTCCTGTCTCAGCCTCCCAAAGTGCTGGGATTACAGGCCTGTGCCACCAGCCTGGCTACCATTTATTTTTGTGTCTAGTATACTTACATCAGCAGCCAAACATTGTTATTAAAATGAATATGGCTATTCAAATGTGCATGTTTCTTCTCCTGGGAGGAAAGAAAAAGTAAAGCACACAAGGAAAAGAGGGGAAACAGGTGGTTAGTTAATAAGTTACTCCAAAAATAAAAGTGAGAGAAGATAGTTTGGACAAGGGATGTAACTTGGTAGGTCATGTGAATTGACTCCATCTGGATGTGCCTTACAGGTTAGAACTAGGGATTGTAGCTCAGTGGTAGAGCGCTTGCCTTGCATGCGTGAGGCCCTGGGTTCGATCCTTGGCACCACATACAAAAGCAATAAAATAAAGACATTGTGTTCATCAACAACTAAAAAAAAATTTAAAAAAAAAGGTTAGAACTACCAGATTTGTTGGTGGATTTGATTTACAGCTTTAAGAGAAAAAGCCAAGGATGACTCCAAGGTTTTGGGGTGAGCCACTGGATGGATGGAATTAGTATTCACCGAGTTGAAGAATGCAGGAGTAGGTTTTGGTGGCTACATGGGGAAGTTAGGTATGAGATGTTCATGTTGAAATGTTGGGTACATGTGGGTTTGGGATTAACTAGTAGTCTGTTTGGGTTATAATTTGAGAATTCTAAGTCTGAAGACTGCATGTGAAGCCATTAGATTGAATGTTATCCCATAGGACATTGCTGTAGGCAGAGAAGAGGTTCAAGACTCCCAAGGCACTACAAAATGAAAAGGCTTAGAAATGAGAAAGTAAGGAAAGGAGATTTCTGAGCACTTAGGGGTGGCAGTCCATATTCCTTACCATAATCATCACCTGGGCCTTCTGAACCCCTTAAACTTCCCTCCACACTTACACGGACAACTTTGTTTTTGAAACACACCAAGTCCTTCCTCGTCTCATGTTTTTACTCTGACTCTAATTTTAATCACCGCCGTCTGTTACTGCACGTCTCAGCTAAATTGTTGCCCTGTTTTCCCTAAACGCCCTAATTCCTATCTTACTTTCTCTAACCATCCTGATTCTGAGTTTTGTCTGTCAAATTTAACAGTTCGACCCAAACACCCCCACCAAGTTATATCTCCTTACTACAAACCCAAACCAACTAATTTAACAAACGTTTAAAAAACCATCACTGATTGCCAAAGCAAAGTTCAGAAACTCCTTAGCAGGTAACTTCCTAGAGAGCAGGGGCCTCGTTACCTTATTCTTTGCCACCTCTAATGCAGTCGGCATTGCCTGAGCAATCAGTTTCAGCTTTCAGTAATTATTAACGGAACTGACCGCGGGTCACTGTGTAAATCGTGGACTAGAAATAGGAAGAGCGCACCAACAACTTGCCTAAGACAAGAAACGCCGCGGCCGCAGGCACCACAACCCAAAGTCGCCGGGAGGCGGGGAAAAGCCATACGCATGCGCTATTGTTTTCTGCACGCTACAGGCTGAACCCCGCCTCCTGGTTTAAGCGGGTTGAAGCAACGCACATGCGCAGTAGGTGTTTGTTCGTTTGTCGGCTCTATCAATAAAGTTTTAGTGAGCCCTACCACCCTTTTCTTTGGCAAGATGGCGGAGTACGACTTGACTACTCGTATCGCGCACTTTTTGGATCGTCATCTGGTCTTTCCGCTCCTTGAGTTTCTCTCCGTGAAGGAGGTGAGGAGACTCTGGGCGCGAGGAAGGAAAGCGTGAGAGCGCGCGAGGTGCCGGTGTGGCGCAAAGACGGGGACTGTAGCCCTAGGCCTGACACACGTGTGAGGCGGCGGGCAGTTCGACTCTCATCTGGAGAGTAAGGACCCACTAGTAGTTGAGCTTGGTCCCAGTTGATCAGCTCGGTGAAATTTGGCGGTGGGGAGGAGTGAGGTGACCGTGTGAAATTCTGGGGAGAAAAGTCCCTGCTTCACTTATGGAGGTGCCAGGGCTGGAGGGACGTTCGCGTCAGTTCTCTCGGAAGTTGTTTCGTTGGCCTTGCTGTAATCACGCTAGAGCTTTAGGCCGGTTTCTAAAAAGCAAATTGCAGTATTGTTAGAGGTTTTGGTTTTTCTTTTGAGAACTGTGGGAACCATGGGTTTGGATTTGGATTATTGCATATCGAATCGTTTGTACACTTACATACCTAGCACTTTTAATTTTCATGAAGTTGTGAGTTCTTTGCGTTGTTTCCCGAGCTTTGTAAGTAGTCACTTCCTAGAAGCGTAACAGATGTTGTCAGATTAGGACGAAAACCAAAAACTTTTTAAAACCCCACGAACCCACAAGTTTTAAAGTTTGTTTTCCATTGTGTAAGTGTATGGATTGCAAGTAATTTGAATGGATAGTTAACCTTTCTTTAACTCCTTAAGATGCCTGGAATAAGTATGTAGTTACAGAACTTAGTCTTAAAGCATATTTCCATCCAAAAAGTTTATTGAACTGAAAAGAAAGATTGGGTTAAAAGAAATATTAAACTTACTTAAAATTGTTTATTGGGAAATTGGCGCTTTTTAATAATTACAGTAAACTTCTCAAAGCTTCCAGATAGTTCTGGTTCATTAGACAGGTATAACACTCGCATTTATATAAACCTTTTCTAAACACATATAGACAACTCTTAAGATTGCTGATGTTTAGCAGCAGCGAAGTTCATTTTCAGCAAATGTCTAGAAAACGTTTTGCCATATGAAACTTTATCTTGAAAGGATATGTTTTTTTCTTGATTTTCTTTTTATGCTTGCATGTTAGAGCTTGAATAAAAAGTTGAGTGAGTCTGTTGTCATGTTTCCTTTTTTGATAGGTAAGGAGAGTTTACCAACGATCAAGGAGGAGAAATAGGCCATATTTTGAAATCCTTTACCAAACTACTTGTAGAAATGTTCTAAAGCAGTTGAACTTCATATTTTTGTGTTCTTTACACTTTTATTTTTCAAGACAGAGGAAAGGAAGGAATGTGTACATGTTAATTATTTTTTATACAGCAAGGTCCTATAGTGAAAAATCTCCATACCCAATACCTTCCTCCTTGGAGAGAATGTTGGTTAGATGGCTCTAACATATCAAGAGGAAGACTAGATTGTCTGTTTAGCAGTTACTAAGTATTGGGCCATGGAATTGTGAGAAATCCAAGATGAGAGCCAGACATCTCACCATTAAAAAACAACCTGTGCTATAAAATTGAATGTTGATAATATAAAGCAAAAGTAACACATGTTGGTCAAGTATGGGCAAAGTGCTGTCAAAATTGAGATCGTTACCTTTGATAGGCAGAAACCACGAGTCTTGAAGTCTAGATGGTTAGGATATAGTCAGTGAGCATAATACGTGAGCGTATTGCACTAAGGAACATAACTGGTATTTGTGGTGTGTTGGATAACATAAGCTCCAGGAGAGCATGAGTTTTGTTTCATTCTCTGCTGTGTTTTCAACACATGAAATAGTCTGGCTTTTAATGGCTGTTTGATAAATAATTGAATAAATACATCTTTATATCTCATTTTTTATTTTCATATGAAGTGGAAGGACAAGTGGTGCAGAGTGTGGGTCTCTGTGTTCTAAATTTGGACCTGGGTTAGGATGCTAGCTCTATGACTTAATATCTCTGTATCTTTCAAAGCAGGTTCCCCTCTTAACTAAGCCTTTTCCCATCATTAAAATGTTGATATTACAATCAGTCTCTTGTTAGAAAAATTTCATGATGTAATGCATGTGAAGCATTTAGTTCTTTAGGGTAGAGTAAGTACTCCTGAATGTTTTTTCTTAGGAGACTAGGCCATAATATAAGGGAAGAGGGAGAGTTAGGGTTTTGAGTACAGAGGAAAAGACTGGAAATGATGATCAAGGAAACTGAGGATAAGTACAGAGCCCAACTGAGGTAAAAAAATCACACATTATAGAACTAATAATGGTCATTGTCATAGTGAGTAGCTGGGGAAGGTTTTAAGAATAATAGAGAAGTATTTGGGGATAGGCTTGTAAATGAATGTCAGTTAGAGATTAAAAGAATTACTGATCAGAGAAAAGCACAAAATGTGATTGAATGACATTATTGCTTAGGTTTGAAACTATCTATTTGACCTTAGCCAGAATCTAGAAAATCCATAACTTTTTCGGAGCTAGATGTTGATGTTAAGTTGTACGTGATTTGGAGAAAAGGAAGAAATCAATAATAGTGCTGAAGAGAAAATCTTTGAAAGAACTAAAAGTGATATCCAAACTAAGAAAGTGACGACACCAAAAAGAGTCATACAAAAATTGGAAACAGTATAGGAATTGTGGTGCACACCTGTAATTAATCTGAGCGACTGAGGCAGGACGATCTCAACTTCAAGACCAGCCTTAGCAACTTAGTAAGGCCTATACAACTTAGGGAGACCTTGTCTTAAATAAAAAGCGCTGGG
>PVHX01027068.1:0-19883 GCA_004024805.1 Geosciurus inauris | reverse complement strand
GGCAACAGGCTTTTAAAAAAGACCCTTAAAAAAGACACTGTCTCAACTGTGGTGTTAGCACCAGCCAGCTCTCTGTACATTTGCTAGCTTGTAGTTTTCTAAGACTGAGTAAACTTCTTATTTTTAGAAAGTGGAGGTCTGGTTTGTAACTTTCCTTGTACTTAATTGGGTAAAAGTCTTTTCCACAAACCACCATCTATTTTGTGAACTTTGTTAGTCATCTTTTATTTGGTAAATTATGAACTGGTGTAAATTTGTACAGTTCATGTATATTGATTGTGGCAAAGTTGTACAGATTTCTATATTTTGGATGAGAAATTTTTCTTCTCTCTATAATAAATTGTTTCTTATCTTGGCATTTTAATCAATCTCTTGTCATGATTATAGAGGTTCAGCTAAATACTTTTCTTAGAAGATTTAGGTCCTATAAGCTATCTTAGTTGCACACTGGTCATGCTGAAAAAACACTGATGAGGAATGAGAGTGATTGGTCTGTCTATACATATTTAGGTGTTAGAGAAAACATTTTTTTAAAATCTCAAGTCAAAACATGGACACATTCACAGGCTAATGATCTCATGAAATGAGGATAAAAGACAAAGGTAACATCTTCCAAAAAAGGGATATTCAAAGGATTATATTTCATTGCTTCCCTGTTGAAGTGAAGATATAAATGTTCCATTCTGTCCACCTTTGAGAAACAGTTATTTTGCCCCATGGATTTCTTGTTCAATTAGAAAATCCTAGGGCAGGTGACCTAGTCTTAAACAGGCTAATCACCTCAGAGAGATTTGCTTTTTGATTTTCATCACCTGCAAGATTTACATAAAAATCCCTTAAGCTGGAATTCAACAAAAGGTATGTTTATGAATTTTTATTCTCAAAAGGTTGAAATGCTGACTTTTTCCTCATTTTTCAGACTTATTTCAGATAAATTCGAAAAAACCTAAATGAATATTGAGAATGCTTGTATAGGTTAGTTGCTCCCTGTCCCACATAATAAAGACTTATGGTAATTCTTTGGTTGTAGAGGATAAAAAAAGAAATTTTAAGTGGAGATTCAAAGTGCAGAAATTTGAGTTTTGCTCTACAGTTAACTAGCAGTGACTTTGGGGGGGATAATATATGTAAACATTTACATTGGAAAGCTAGCAATGCAATTTGAAATACTTAAAAGTCAATAATCACTTGAAATCTAATCACATAACATTTTGAGAATTTTTTTCTACCTGTAAGATTAAATTTTCCTAATTTTGTAGACTACACTGAAATACACTGGTAAACCATACAATGTGTTTAGAATGCATGTGAAGTTCCTGGACACAAGCTTTAATTTACGATAAAAACAAAGTAAAGTTTTTAAAAGGGTCTCACCCTAGTGTTGACTACTATTTATTAACTGCATATCATCTGGTAACTCCTTTGAAGCTCATTAACTGGTAAAGCTTTGAATACTAAATCATTGGAACTTAAAGTAAGGAGGACTTCCAGACACTTGAGGAATATATTTTTTTGAGTACCTAAAACTTTTTTCCATGAAACCTTTTCTCAGACTTTTTGATACTTTAAAAAATTTGAAAAGATAACAAGTGCTTATTTAAGAGTACAGGTGATGTCTGGTATGTGAGGAGCTATTTATTAGGTTCCTCTTTTAAAAAGGCTTGCAAACATCACTCAGATGTAACATCCAGCTGTTTCCTGTGACTTGAACCTTATATTCCCCAGGCAATTGAGTCAAGCCTAGTCTACAATACAGTAGCTGTTCGATATTTCTTGTTCACTGCTTCTGGGGAATGTTTTGCCTAGCTATTTTGACAAAAACATTGAGTGTCTGTCTGTTCTATACACGTGCAGGTGTGTGCCAGACCGCCACATGTCATTTATACCAGTTGGGTTTTTTCCTTAATATAACGATGGTATAATTTTTAAAAGGTTTTACACTGCCTGAGTTAAAAAGTAGTTTATTAGAAATCCTTTTAAGAAAGGATGACTGCTTACAAAATTATTAGTTGCTTTGGGCAGCAGGAATTCATAGTTACAATTGGCAGTAAGTTTGAGGAATGTTACTTTCTAAGTTTTAACAGGTAGTTTTTTTTATTTCTCCAAATGTAAATAATGTCTTGCTTTGGAATGCTGAAACAAGGCTTGAAGTGGATTATATAGTAAAGTTATCCTAGTTCATGCAGTGTGGCTGTTACCTCTGTCATCCAGAATGGGAATCGTGTCCTTACTTTTATTTGCAGTATTTCTGTAATAGACCACCAGAAAATGACTTTCAGTTGCAATTGCACAAATAGTTCCGTATGTCACCTTACAAGTAATTAATTTTTGTTCTGTAAAGGTGTTACATTAAGGAATTGGGCTTCATAGTTAAAAGGAAGGAAGCAGTATTCCTTGTCTAGTGTTAATGATTAAAGGTTTCCAGGCCCCTTTTAATCTTATGAATAAGTAAATTTGCTGTTAGACTTTATTACTGATTTCTAACACTTGAGATTCTCTTGCTTTCCCCAATATCTGAAACTATTTTGTATATTGAAGTTTGAAGATTATTCTCCTGTTTTACCTTCTATTTCAGATGGTGTTGGAAAATGCTAGTGATAAGTTATATGGAGACAATTTGCCAGTGATCTATCTGTACACCTACAATTACATAGACAGCTTATTTATCTGAAAGCATACAGATTACAAATAGTTTAGACTTAGTCACTGAAGTTGAACTTTTTTGTATGAATGGCTGCTGTCAACGTAACTTTTATTTTCATGATATATTTGGAACATGATAGAATAGTATGAAAAATCTTTTATAGTAAAGTAGTTTGTGCTACTAATTAGAGGAAGATGCATAACAGATCTTCAACCATTTATTTTTTTTTCATATTCTTATTGCTGCAATATAGTTCTGTGTAATGGTGAGATCTGTTGTTACATGTACATACGTGCACATAATATGAGCATATAATTTGACCAGTGTTTCCCAGTATTTCTGCTTTCCCTCCCCTGCCTCCCCCGGTCCCTTTTCTTTACTTGACTTGTCCTCCAATTTTCATGAGATTCCCCCTCTTCCCTACCACGTCGTTTACTTTAGTATTATGGGACCATATAGACCAGGAATCTGATATAATTTCTGACTGTATGTGTAGATCTTGATGTTCTCCTCTGGGAAACATGGCTACAATGTTAAATTTTGAGATGCTCCTAAATAACCTTGTCATATTAATAGGTTTAACACCCCACCCTTTTTTTTTCCAGGAATTTGTAGAATAGTAATAATTGAAACCAGCTTTTTTTACTACAATTTTAAATTGGCTTAGCAATTTTTTTATGCATTGCTCCATGTGTCAAAAAGAAATAGCAAACCATAAGGCTTCCGTTCATAGGATTCTAGATTATTTGCTTTTTTCTTTTTCTTTTATTTTGTGCTTCCTGTTGTGATTAATCTTAAGGAGCATTTAGGAGTTCAACTTCTGACTTTTATATGAGCTTTTTCATGATATTTACCATTTAGTGTTGCTGTTGCAGTATTCTTACATGCTTATAAGGAGTAGTGACGGTGAAGGGTGAAATGTTTTGAGTCTAGTCGAATAAAAAGGGAAAGGATAGGGGAAATAGAAAGTACGAAACTTAACTGTGAAGGAAGGAAGGTTTAGGGACCATTTGCTGTGGTTATAGGTATACATCTGAAGGTTGTGCTACAGTCCTTGAGAGAATTTGGGAATCCATTATTGTAGGGATTCTATAATTCATGGGTCTGAAGCAAAGCCTGCCCTCTTGTTTTTTTCTTTGGACATTCTGGTCAAGTGGTAGTATAGGCTTATGACCCCACCTTCAGAGGAGGTGTGGAGGAGGAACAAAGTATACTCTATAGACATTTTTTTAAAAAATCAAACTGTGCATATGTTTTTGTCTCTCATTCTGTAAAGGGAGAGTATTTTTAAGCTACTATGAACCACTTGACAATTAGAGCCTGTATTATTAAGGCCATTTGTGACTCTATTCCTAATGGTAGAAGGATGGCTAAGTACAGGCCAGACCTCTAATATCCTAGAGGATTATCAGGCAGGAGAAAACAGTTGAATTAATAGGATTTCTGTATTTGGAGAATATGACATTAATAAACATTACTTAGTTTTAATTGTTAGCATTGATAGAAGGCATAGTCACCTATGGGTACATTTAATTTGAATGATTCTGTAAATGGTCATTTCTAAAGTTTTAACATTCTTTTAAAGTATTTTTGCATATGTTTTCATGCAAAAATACTGTATATCCAAAAAGCACATGGTACATTTTATATAAACAAATCTACATATATTGAAGTACACTAAAAATTTTATTGATAGGGATGAATGTTCAAAATATTTAGAGGCTGTTTCTCATCACTCAAATAGGTATTTGCTCACTCAAGAATAACTCATAATCGTGGTTTTTCCTTAAGTGGTAAGTCTTAAAACGAGAAGAGGGTTGCCTTATAATTTTAGCTTATCTGTTCTTATTTGTAAAATTAAGTCATCTTTTACAGCCAGCAGATATCCAAAAGTAAGTATAATTGCCAATTCAAAGACAGTATGTTCCTATATATTCTAGGATATATTGCTATGTGTGGAAATTCACATTTTATATTTCTTAGAATATTTTTTGTAAAACGTTAGGTATTTTGTGACATTGATATGTATGGTTTGAATGGAACTGAATTATTGAAGTCATAGATCAGTAATTAAATTATTTTTAGTAGTCATGATTTAGCCAGAATTTCCTGTTTTCGTTTTCCCTTTTGTTCTGAGCCATTTCTAAATGTTTGGATTTAGAATCAGAATACACATTTGAGAGGATTCCTAAAATGGGCATAAGCCTTACTTTATTAAACTTGATAGTTGCACTATAAACAGGATTGAATATATTTTCTAGTTTTCCTGATTTATGACTCTTTCTTCCCCTCAAGTCAATAGACTAAATGAAGTTGTGTTTCCTTATAAATTGCACTTGGGAACCTACAGATTATCAGTACGTATTCTTACTGAACCATCTAACAACTGGGTAAGGTTGATAAGTAGGTCAATATTTTTTAATCTTCATTTTATGAATATCAAAAACTAAGTTTAATTTGCCCCAAGCCTGACAGCTAATGTATTATTTGAACAAAAGGCCTTTCTGAACCCAAAATTCAAGTGCTTAACTATCAGTATACCATGGTATATGATTTATCTTCATTGTGTCACATTGTTGGAATGCGTTTAAGTTCCCTTTACTAGTTATCCATCTTTGGTCTTTTCAGTGTGGAAACTCGTTCTCTGCCCAAGAGATGTATAACCATACTACTAGGCTTCTTTCTTAGGGGAAGTTGGGATTTAATGTGAAGAATACTAATCTTAGACTCAAAAGAATGAATTGGAATCTTTGCCTGTGACTTTGGAGCAGTTAGCAAGTCTCAGAACTCATCACTCCACTTATAAAAATGGGGGTAATACATTTGCTCTCAAGATCAAATAAACATGAAAACATGTAGCAATGAAAGACTGGGTTTTTTGGAATTTGAATTCTTTATCAATTAAATATAGCAAACTTTCTCAAATTTTGATCATATTGTGATTGTGTTTGGTGTCTTGAAAGTCTCCTTTAGTCTGTGGCTACAAGAAAACATTTTTGTTTTTGAAATAATATAGGAAGGAAAATGAGTTGTCCTTACCTTTTGCAGGATGGAAATATAGATGACTGAGGCTTGGCGTATTTATTTTACCCACTTTTCTGAGTGGGTTCCTTAACATTGTGATTTTCAAAGTTTTTTTTTTTTTCTCTCTCTCAGTAAAATGGAAGGAATCCTTAGGGTCCTTTGTCTATATTGAAGACACTTAGTTGGAGAAATGGCCCACACATGGAACAATGTAGCCTTGTACAAAGCAGTTGTGTCTCCATTTTGTTGCTTAATCCTCTCAATAACCATTTGCTATCGGAAGTAAGTTAACTTTTCCCAGGGTTTGCAGTCCTTCAAGCCATTTGTGTTTAGCCATGCTTTTTCAAGAGACTTTCAAACAGTGGTTTTCAAACAGGACTCAGTGGTGCTCAATCTCTTCTTAATCTAGAGCGGCGTGAGTACTTCCTTCACTGCAAAGAAAAGCAGCCTTTTTATAAATTATCAGTTGGGATTTGAGTTTCGTCTTGTAATGTAACCTGATGCAGCATTTGCCTGAATCACTAATAATGTAATTGATTTCCACTAGTCAATCATAAGTGAGTCAGTGACCAGGGTTTCTTTTGATTTAAACCTAAGTCCTTTTTCCTATGTGATGATAATCCTCATTGAATACTTGCTGCTGCCTTGTATAGCATTACCACAGACCTTGGTGAAGTAGATACCCAGCCATCAGGGTTTCATGTTAATTTATTTTGCAATGATACAGGAAACAAAGGGCCTCATTCATAAAAGAACTTCAAGGGACTTAAAGGCAGAATTCCCTTTGGCCCTTCAGCAGTCTTGTTTCTTAAAACCCCTATGTGGCTCAGGGCCTGCTTAGAGTTGTGTGAGGAGCTTTGTAATCAGTCATTGTGATCCTGTAACGTTTAAGATTGTGATGTGAGAATATGAGTTTGGAACTAATTAGAAGGTTAGGTGGCCTGTGTTGTTAGAACAGTTATCCCTTGAGACACTTGTTATGGTTCTAGAGTTGGGGTTGGGGCCTTTGTATGATATTGAAACACTAGATAATTCCCATATTCTTGCCCTTCTCCACTACCCTGTAAGTCTCTGAGTTGTTTAAGTCTCTAAGGATTCTTTCTGAGAGTTAAAATGACTGATGTTTTGTCCTGTGTCAGCTGTGCCTCTCACATTGATTGAAAAAAAATCTTATTGAGTGTGCCAAACAATTGCCGAGGTATGCACTGTAGATTTAAAACTAAGTCACTTGGACTGGGGTTGTAGCTCAGTGGTGGAACACGGTGGGTTCAATTCTCAGCACCACATATGAATAAATAAAAGTCCATCAACAACTCAAAAAAAATGTAAAAAACTAAGTCACTGCCCCTGCTCTCAAGGAGTCTTGGTGGCAGAGAGAAATGCTAAGGAAAAGAAGGTGGTAGAGTGGTGTGGTGGATATGACTGCCACAGAAAGCTTTCCTGGAGAAGGGACCTGGAGCTGAAATCAGAGGGATTTAGTGGTGATTTAAGTGGAGAAGGCAGGAAGAGAGAACTGTATGTACAAACTGGCTGGAGAGTGATTGTGAGCCAGAGAGGCTGAAGGAAGATCAGTGCAGACTGGGCTGGAGAGGAGCTGTGGGAGTGAGTCCAGGGGCGGGCTTTAGATAATGTGGCCATATAATTTGATGAATAAATTTATCAACCAAATTGTGACATTTTAGAGTAAAAAGGGATGCTGTTCCAAATGCATACTATAAAGCATCAGCCAGAACATATGGTCACTTCACTTCCTTTTTGTTGTTAATTTTTTAAATTTTTTTAGGATATACATGACAGTAGATTGTATCTTGACATCTTATACATACATGGAGTATAACTTATTCTAATTAGGATTCACTTTCAAAGGCCATGTATGTTAATGGTATTACCTGTTTTTGTTTTTTGCTTGTTTTGTTTTGGGAGGATTGAATCTTTGGTGTTTTACCACTGAGCTACATTCCCAGTCCTTTTTTATGTATTTATTTTTGAGGCATGATTTTGCTGAATTGCTGAGGCTGGTCTCAAACTTGGCGATCCTCCTGCCTCAGCCTCTCTGATTAGTATTACCTCTTTTTGTTTTTGTTATTTTTGGTACCAGGGATGGAACCCAGGGGGACCTAACCACTGAGCCACATTCCCACCCCTTTTCATTTTTTATTTTGAGACAGGGTCTTGCTTAATTCCTGAGGCTAACCATGAATTTGCAATCCTCCTGCCTCAGCCTCCCAAGTTCCTGGGATTATAGGCATGCACCACAGTACCTGGCAGCATTACTTTTTTTAAAAGACTTTGCAACCAGTGTGTGTATTTCCTAGTTAACATATGGAGGAGTTAGAACACTTCATCCAATCCAAATGAACACAATTAGTATTCAAAGGGTATGTTTTTCCAGACAACTATATTATATGATTTATTCTGGTATACATTAATGACTCCTGTTTTTAAGGTTTGGCATGAAAAGATGGGTTTTACTCTGAGCTACTTACTAGATAGACTAGAGTCATTTTAGAGTCACTGTCATGGTGTATGAAAGAGTATAAATCAAATACCTTGAATATTTTCTACGTTTTTTTGTTACGACATTTGTCATTTTTGCAAAATTTTTAGTTCTATTCTAAGCTTACATTTTAAGTGTTAAGTACCTCCTGGACATAACTTTCAAGTATGAGTCATTTGATTTTGTTTTTTCAAATTGATGAGGAAGTCTTCTATATAGTTAAGTAAATAGGGCTCAGGGAATTTTGCACACCCATATAATCTACACCCTGATCAAGAGATACATTTTTACCAGCCCAGAAAATTCCCTTTGGGTGCATTTAAAATTTGATTTATAAGAAATAGGATTGTGGCACCAGAACTCAAATTAGCAATGAGTTATTTTTCCTCTCTTTTTATAACTTTATTTTTGCTTCCTAAACATGCAGCAATGGTTACTTTAAACATGAAACAAATTGTCGCCAGAACAAACCATTGCCTTTCAACTAGTTATGATTTAGTAGTTACTAATATAGTACATCCCTGCCCAATTTGTTATGGCTTTTTCGGCCTTTAGAGTGAGGAGTCAAGTCTGAGTCATATCCCCAGCACTGACTCACAAACTTACCAAGGATTGTCTGTTTCTTAGTAGGCCTAAACTGTAGAATCTTGGTCAATCGAAAAAGACTGTGATAATACTACATTTACTTAATACTTCTCCACGCTCCCTTTTCTTAGCTTAAGTCATTCTGTAGGGGATTTCGCAGATAGGAAGACCAAAGTCCAGCCTGTATGTGTAGCTTAGTCCCAGCCTTGAGCATTTCTTTTCATCTCAGTTCTTAGCACTCATTGCTAAAGAACAGTTAGAATACTGACCTAACTTAACAACACAGTTTGTTGAGAAGTTGATTCAACTGACTTATGGGTCACTAAAGATTCTTATATCAGAGACAGAAAGATTTGCTCCCTAAATAGATTGTTCATAATTAGTTTGGAATATACTGAGGGACAGGGAAAGGAGAGCTCCTCAGTGATGGAGATGGGGTTTCCTCCTCTTTTCTGGGTAGGTTTAATGTTCTGATTGGAACCTGATCTGGAATCAGATCTGGAATTAACTGTTTTTTCCTGAAAAGACAATGTGTTCTGCTTAGCAAATCTGCTGCCGCCAAAGCAGTGGTGCATTGGGATGGAGTTGGTGGTGGAGGTGGGTGGTTTACAGCATTTTTTTTCTCAGTGCCATAATATTTAATATTTTCAGTATCAGTTGAACTTTGTTTCTCCCCTCCACTCCATTTGAGAAAAAAATGGTAAATCAGTGAAAATGCAAAGAAGGTTAAAACCATATTTGCTTAGTAGTAAAACTTGTCAACCTGTTTTCAATTGGAGAAGCCCCCAACTGTGGATTATACACTGATATAACTAGTAGGTTCATTCTGCGTTTTAAAAAATAAATTTTATGCATTGAGGATGGGAAATGTCAATGTGATGCTTCATTTTGTGCATTTTGGGGGCAGTTCCTCCTTCAGTCCTACCTCAGGCCTTATACTGGCAAGTTTTCTGATGTCACTCACTGGACCAGCCCAAATCTCCCTGTTCCGCAGCTCTGCTTCTATTAAATTCTATCCTTAGGCTGCTGCCTCCTCCTGCAGACTTCCTGAGTTCCAGGACTGTGCATCCATCTCCTTGCTGACTCCTCATCACAAGCCTATGAACATAGACATTTGTTGTTACAATCATTTTTGGGTCAAGGACATTGCCGAATAGAAATGTTATCTAACTTGCCAAAGGTCATACAGCTACGGGCCTATTTGGGGATAGAATACAACTTTGAACAAGGTCAAGCACCAGTTCCTAACTAATATCACCCTCCCCAACCACTCTTTTCTGATCCTGTTGCATTTTAACTGTGGACATTTATATCTGGTTTTCCCATTAAACAGGAAGATGTTCAAGTCAGAAACTCTTAGAGTGTAGCTTTAGAAGATGAACAGATTGTTCATTCATAAATATTTATTGAGCACCTACTATGTGGCCGGCATTGTTTTAGGCACTTGGAAATAACCACACAAAACCCCATGCTCTCAGAGAGGAAGGTAAACAAGCAAGGAAGATGTAAGATAAAACAGATAGTGACAGGTGCTGAGCTGTGAGTTTTGTGAGTATTGCCCCCTGCATTATAAAGCATTCTGCATGGGCCCCAAAGAAAAGGGAGATAGGGAGTTAGTGGCTGGGGTGGGGGTAGGAGGGCAGGTTGCTATTTTAAGTAAAACAGGGAAGGCATTACTGATAAGGTGACATTTGAGCAGAAACTTGAAGGAAACCAGAGAAGCATAGGAGATATCTGGAAAAGGAGCATTCCACTCAAATTGAGTGAATTCCAAAAACCATTCAGATTCATCCAACCCTAAATATATAATTGTACTTTGGCATTTGTGGACTCTATTATAAGGTTAACAAACCTGGTTTATTTTTTTTTTATTTTTATTTTTTTTTTTGGCACCAGGGACTGAACTCAGGGGCACTCGACCACTGAGCCACATCCCCAGCCCTATTTTGTGTTTTTTTTTTTTTTTTTTTTTAGAGACAGGGTCTCACTGAGTTGCTTAGTGCCTCGCCATTGCTGAGGCTGGCTTTGAACTCGCGATCCTCCTGTCTCAGCCTCCCTAAGTGCTGGGATTACAAGCGTGAGCCACCGCGCCCGGCTCAAACCTGGTTTATGACAGTTGTTTTTATCACCACTTTTTACTTTCTGTTATTGCCGTATCACAGAAATCAGCACTACTTCGATTATTGGAAAACCCAGTAGGATTTTTAAAAAATATTTCCTCCTCTTCACTTTAGAGAGAGTTGAAAATCATAATAGGCTGATAAGAAGTCCTGAACTTTAAAAAATACGTCTGATTTCTTTAAATTCCATGTCTATAATAGGAACTGAGAAAATGTTCAATATAATGATACAGGCTTAGCTGCTTGCCCAGTATTTTGTTAGGATGCAGAACTAGACAAGCTAACAGACGAGTACTGGAAACAAAAAGAAGGTTTTGGTTTTGGTTTTGTTTTTTTCCTGATATTTAGGTAACTGGAACATTCATCTATCCCTTTCAAAATCTGAGATCACAGTACAGGGTCTTGTTATCATTTAAAGCTCCTGGCCTTTGTGTATGAGACTGAAGATAAAAGCAAAGGTACATTACTTTCATTGAATAGTCACTTAAAGATCATGAAACACTTACTTTTTTTAAGGTACTGGCAGGTATTTGGCCTATTCTCGAGTTACAGAAAGTCCCTGGTATTAAGATCTAAAAAATGAATATTTCTCTGGTTCCACTTTCCTTATCAAAGATGAGTGGAAAGGCACTTTCCACTCAAAATACATTTTACCATGATTTCTGCCCCACTCATGTTCCTCAGCACAAGAAGTAAAACTATTTCCTTTCAAACAATGTGAAATGTGCTGTATCTTATATCTGTCCAGTCTAGGTTGTCTTCCTTTTTGCTGCATAAAAATTGGTTGAGTCCAAATCACTATGATGTACAATTCTCTCTGACTCTTGAGAGTCTGAGCGAGGCTAAAAAACAGACAGAAATGCTTTTTTGTGTTTAAAAAAGAACCCTCTTAAAGCTCCCAAATAAATATAAACAGATATTTCTGGCCATTTGTCTAAAAATGGTAGGATGGGATTGTAGGGACTAGAGAAAGGATTGAATGATTAAAAAAAAAAAAAGATGGGGAAATATACTGAAAAGCAACAGTGATATTATGTAGAATTTCATGCAGAACTAGAAATTTTATGTGAAGTAAATATCAAAGGTGATACGGGACCTTTGTTTTGGGCTTGGGGGGGAGCTTAAGTGTACTCTTAAATTCCCAAACTTGTTCTTATAAATGCCGTCTAATTATATCAACATTATCTTCAACATCAACATATGTGTTTATCTAAGGATGATAGGCCCCCAATCCAGATTCCCTAATGCTAAATTTGTGAACACAAGTAAAATAACCACGTTAATTTGAAACTTGAGTACCATGGATACAGATAGTGATTATAGCCTTGCGAGTCTGCTAATAATTTTTGTTGCAGTAATCTGTGGCATCTCTCCCGGAAGATTTCTCAGATTCATCAGTGCAGATCAAAGTTCACTCTCTTATCAAATGCTGGCTATGATGCAGAGCCTGTGAGAGGTGTGTTTGCCCTTCTGTTTTCATGAGAGAAGTCCTGCCTTCATTTCTTAATGAGCGTCCCTTTGTTTTCTTTTTCTGCCTCCTCATGCTGAACTTGTCGACTTAGGAAAATACTCTTGCTGCATAGGATGAAATAAAAACATCTAAATGTGTAGTTAGGCAAGCTTATTTTTAAACTCAACATTTGGTATAACACTTTGTGTGTGTTAGGCAATAATTAAAGTTATGATAAAGCTAATTGAAATGGAATTACTTAGTTGGCTATTTCCATAGTTTATAGTTTTTTGAGTGTTCCTGTAAAAATATATTTCAGTGTTTTGAATACAGTTCTTTGGTCAAATATAGTATTTTATTTTTTATTTTTTGTGAAGACTCACTAGAAATTTATTTCAAAGGAACAAAATACAGACTTATGTGCCTGTGTGTGGGTGTTTTATGTGTCTTCTGGGAGAGTAGGGTAGAATTAATGTTGGAAAGAGGAGAGTAAAATTCTCAGAGGGGTGCAAAGGAAGATTTGTGAACATTTGTGCGTCACATGTATATGCCTGTGTCCTTTAAATTAGTCCAAGTAGATAAATATCCTAATTAGGTTTAAAAGGATTTTTTAAAATATGGTTTATTCCGATGCCTAGTCACTGGTTTTGATAAGAGAAAGTTACAGAGACAGAAAAAAAGTGATTTCTTTACCACTGTAATTCATTGCATTAATAAAGCATGCCCCTGTGTGTGTAACATGAAGTCTTATCCCTTTTGATTTAAACTGAAGCACCCAGCAAAGGATTATGAAGGGTAGATTTTTCCATAAGCTTTTCAAATCACCAACTTTGCAGGACTGCCTACTGTGCGCAGGGACTTCCATTGCAACAGAGTTCTCTCTTCCTGCTGGAGAGGGTGACATACAGGGTGCAAACTGACAAGGCACCAGCTGCACCCTGGCGTTGAAGCACCAGAGCCTTGTTTTAGGAAGAGAAGGAGCAAGTTGAGCCTCGCCATGCAGAAACAGGTGGTGACGTCAGCATCCCACCTTAACATTGGACCTGGATCAAATGCCTATTTCGTTCTGCAGTGTTATTGGTGTATTATAATTGGGCATCAGGGTGGGATTTGTTGTTACATATTCTTATGTGCACACAATGTAACGATATAGTTTGGTCAGTATCACTCCCAGTGTTTCCCCTTTCCTCCCTTCCTCCCCTTGGTCCCTTCCTGGGTCCTACTGATCTCCCTTCAATTTCCAAGAGATCCACCCTTCGTTTCTTTTCCTTTTCCCTCTCTACCTTCCACATACGAGGGAAAACATACAACTCCTGGCTTATTTTTGCTTAACCTAATGGTCTCAAGTTCCATTCATTTTTCTGCAAATGACATACTTTCATTTTTCTTTATGGCTGAATAAAACTCCATTGTGTATTTATACCATGTTTTCTTTATCCATTCGTCTGTTGATGGACTCCTACTCTAGTGCCATCATTTGGTTATTGTGCTGCTGTAAACATGGGTGTGCATATATGTTGACTTTATGATACGTTGACTAATATGATGACTTGAATTTTTTACAATAAATACTGAGGGGTGTAGTGTAGCTGGGTCGTATGGTGGTTCCATGCCTAGTCTTTTGAGGAACCACCATACTGATTTCCATAGTGGCTATCTTAATGTACAATCCCATGGTGTAAAAGTGTTCCTTTTTCTCCACATCCTCTCTAGCATTTATTATTATCTATTCTTTTTTTTTTTAATTTTTTTAGATGTTGATGGACATTTATTTTTTATTCATTTATTTATATGTGGTGCCGAGAATCGAACCCAGTGTCTCGCACATGCTAGGCAAGCGCTCTACCACTGAGCCACAACTCTAGCCCCTGTTATTATCTATTCTTGATGGCTATCATTCTGACTGGAGTGAGATGAAATATCAGCATAGTTTTGATCAAATGCCCATTTATAAATAACACTATAATTCTCGTGTAGAAGCACTCATCAGAGAAGGGTGCTGCACGGGTATCTTCACACCAGGACACCAGAGCAGCTTTGATGGCACTGAACTGATGTGTGTGGCCTTGTCTGACTGACTGACTGACTGACTGACTGCCTTCCTTCCCTCTCTCCTTCCCTCCCCCTCTCTCTCTTTCTTTTGTTTGTTTGTTTTTGTTTTGGGTTTTTTTTTCCCTTTCTCACCAAGTTCAAGTTCAGCCATTGGGATTTTGAATTGAAAAAACAAGGGGTGTCAACTCTTAAACTCTTTTGATAGACATGGCAAAAACATACAGCAACCACTCGTTTCTATGGACATTCCAGGGTTACATGTGACTCCCATATTCTCAGTGGGACTCCATTCCTTTCTTTCCCCAAAGAAAGCATATTAGACTGTGAGAAGGTAAGAAGAGAAACAGTACTAAAGGCTGTAACTCATGTATGCATTTGAAAAATTAAGCCTATTTCAACCAGGATCACTCTGTACCTCCATAACTGGTATGGACCAATCCACTCCTCCTCTGGCCTGATAAGGTCAATGTTCTTAGATTCTGGCACATTCCCAGATGACACGCCCTGTCTTCTGAACTCTGGGCCTGAGTTCTGGCCTCTGCTGGATTAGGTCAGTTTGGTGAATGTTTTACCAGCCCGTGTGGCCTGTGCTTTCTGCATACTAGCCAGTTGCTAAGCTTGGTCTCCTCTTACCTGGAAAGGTTCACAGGAAGAGCATCTTCTCATTCACCTACCTTGGCTGAGGCTTGCACAGAAGCAACATAATTAGGATTTTGAATTAGGATTTTTTTTTTTTTTAATGCTTGGATCATTTCTGGATCTCAGGCTCCAGGTCCTTCTCTGGTCTTTACCCCATTTCCCCCTTCTCTTTCTCACTCCTCCTCCTCCTCTCCCCTTCTTTCTCCCTCTCCCTACTCCCTCCACTCCAGTCCCCTGTTTTCCCTTTCTTCCCTGCTTTGTGTCTCAGGCACTCAAATTCCTAGGGGAACAAGAGACCAAAGCTGATGTTGCCTTTTCTCTGTTTTCACTAAAGAAAAAAGTGGTGTTCTTTCTAATCATTTTCTAGGTGAGGTTGTCAGAGAAAGACAAGTAATGGGGAAAAGAGAGGCCAGATGAAGACTTGAGGATGGGCAGAAAGACTTCAGACAGCTGCATTTGCTCAGATACCCAGAGAAAGCCTGAGGGGCAGGATGGTGGGTCTTAGGTACAGGCTCTGGAATCAGAGATTTCCTGGTTGAATCCTGACTCCAACACTAGCAGCTGTTCTCTCGCTAGTAAGATGAAGTCAATGACATACCTGAACTTCAACTCCAAAACTCAATTTCTGAAAACAGAATTTTTTTTTTTTTTAATCTAAGCTTGGCAAAGACTCTTTACTAGCCTGACTGACCTGACCTGATATGACATCATGTAATGTGTTCCTCATCCTTTTGTGTCTGTCCACACATTTTGGGGCAGGAAGGTTAATGCACTTGAGTTCGAGCTCCCATGAAGGGATGCATCATATTGTCTTTCTAAAACCTGAAATGTGCCAAATTTCAGAAAAACAGCTGGTCCGTAGGGTTTTAGATAGGGGTATCTATCTCAGGGAGCATTTGGGATCATGGATGAATTAATGCCTGTGTGGAATTAATGTAGGGTCTGACACCTAATAAGTGTTCCCTGCTGTCACCATCATTGGATTGTAGTCCCAAACGACCATGTGAATGTGTTTTCACATGTCTGTCTCTCTGTCTCCAGAAATAGCTATAAAAGTTTGTGACAGTCTTAGGAAGTACATAATACCCAATAGTTTCTACATTGGCTTATATTTTATCTGTTTATGTCTGTCTGAAGTATTAAAGTTGCTTCTGATTTTTTTTAGATGTCTTCTCTATGCCAACTCCCCTTTTGTTTCTTTGTTTTCTTTTTGCTTTTCAATTTGTTTAAATTGTTTTCCTCCTTTTAATCTTTTTTTCCCTACCACACCCCACTTTTTTAGCTGAAGAAAATAATGTGCTTTTTTCTCTCTCCCTCTCCTGACCCATGATGCCCTCCCCCACCCTCTCAGGGATCTCAGGGTCTCAGAGAACTGGAGAGCTGATTACTCTGGAGGCTACAGGGCCTTCCTCTGAGAGTGGTGATTAATGGTGAAAAGATGCTAAATGTGAAACAGTCACTCAGCAAAGCTCTCAGGACATTTTTCTCAGGGGCCAGATGCTAACAACTTCTCACAAGGACATCTCAGTGGAGGAAATGGAAAATGAATATAGAGTATGTAAAACTTTGGATATAAATATAAGATGATTTGGGGCCAGAGGAGAATGGTACTTTGTTTGGTGTTTTCTCCATAATAAGCCCTCTTGCCTGAGGTAGGGAAAATTCTTCTTCCTACAAATAAACTTTGGAAGTTGAATATGAGGAAGAATAAATTGGTGCAGGCTAAGAGAGCTTAACTGAAATAAAAAATTAAAAACTTTGTCCCATAATGATAAGATAATGAACACATCTTTTCATTGTGTTGTAAAAAAATGCTATTTAGTAAAAAACAACAAAAAAAGCAAAAACAACAAAACTGGCAAGAATTTGTGTGTTAATTCTGCTTGTCTATGTCAGTGTCCTCAAATTCCAACACAAGGGAGATAGATCATCTTCTGAACATTCACTCCATTAAATGATTTCAATTGTTTTGTTGTGTTTTGCTGCTTTAAGATGAATTCTCATAACTTAGTCTAAGATCTGAATTTCTTTGTTGTTGCCTGCATTAGGGGAAAAAAAAAAAAAGTAGCGAGTGGAATGAGTCCTTATAAAAGTGAAAAAGAGTTGCAAACAAATTAAGAACCTGAAGTTTTAATAACATTTTATGCTTACACACTCAGTCACAAGTCATTTCTTTTTGGCAGTTATTTTAGAGGCCAAATAAATAAATTTTCCTCACTCACAATTGCTATGAAATTTTTATGGAATCCATACTTTTTCCTCTTTTTCCTCTTTAATTTTTCCTCCTGCCTTTCTGGGTTCTATATGGCATGAACCCCCTCTGCCAACATACTGCTCAAGTTAGAGAATTTGTAGAAAATTAAGCACTTATATTTCCCTTCTTTAAGGGAAAGAAGGAAATCACACAAGTTCTCTCCTCATTTTGTAATGGAAGAGTGCAAGTAACCACATTTTTCTTGGCTGTCTCTGAGGAAGACTGTGGCCCAAAGAATACACCAGGGAATCATCCAGTAATCCCTGTCATCAGCTCTGCATTTCTTCCGTCTCCAGGTGTGGTACCTAGCAAGCAAAGTCTTGTCTCCCTTCAAACAGAATAGAATTTAATCTACTTTTGCTTCTTACATTCCTTTCTGAATTTCTGAATCCTTTTGCCTCTTAAAATTTTTTTCTCACTCCGTTACTGTTTTTATTTTGATTTTAGTTGAAGGGTGGATAGTTCCTGATATCTTCCCATTTTTATACCAAAACCCCATGCACAATAATTTTCTAAAGAACAAGGAGAAAATGGCTCTTCATTGAGTGATATGTTTAGTAGAAAAAGAAATTGAGATTTAGAAAGAGTCTATATATGAAGAGACCTGGAAAATCTCAAAAGGACCTTTGTGGTTTTTAAACTTTGTTCTAGGCTGTTGTCAAGTCCATTTTAGCCAATCCAGGCACGTTCTTTGTGACTCAGTCTTTTTTCCCTTTCTTTCCTTTTAAACATGCATCAGTATCTGATTTTATGAGTGTTGTTGCCCAGGTGGGCAGGATGCAGCTAAGCCCTAATGAGAATTCAAAGGTGCTGAAGACATAGTCAAAACCACCAGCAAAGACATTTATAAGCTGTAGCAGGACATTTTGTGTCATGGTAAAGACAGCGTGAAACGAGTTTACTAGGGGAGGAATAAGGGAAGGTTTCATAAGGAAAGTGGCAGCTGGAACCCAATGGTGGAATGAAAGAAGCCAAGAGTGAAACAGAAATGATGTCAAGGCTATAAAGTGAAGGCCACATACAGTGAAGAAAAGACTCGAGTTTACCTAGAGCACAAGGTATGTGGATGAACTCAGGCCTTGTCCTTAGGAGAAAAAACAAAAACAAGAAACTTCTAGTGAGAGAGGAATGTAAATAAACAAATGAGTACATTTTGCACTCTTGAGTTTTGCAGAAAGTGCTTTGGAGTCTGGAGGAAGAAACTGTAACTAGGAGGATGGCAGGGGTTGGTTGGGAAGCTTCAGGGGAGTCTAAATCATAGAGGAGGAGACTTCACTTTGCTCCATGAAAATAACATAGCAGGGGACGTCACTGTGGTAGAGCAAGTGTATATGTGCAAAGCCCTGGGTTCAATCCCCAGCACCTAAAATAAATAGAACAGAATAAGTAAAAATAAGAAAGAAGAAAAAAAAAGAAACCATAGACAAGTTCTTCTTCTCCTTTGTATTTGTGATAAATACACAAACTTTCTGGGGTTTTCTAAGGAAGTTTCAAGATTTCAGTGGTTCTCTCTTCTCTAGATTGAAGTCTAGGGAGCCTGAGTTCTACTTTTTCTTTCCTTAACCATTTCTCTTGATGTTTTTCTCACCTGTCCTTACTGGCACTGATCATTTTTCCTTCCTTAGTAAAAGTTCTCTTTGCTTCTTTCCCAACCTAGATCTTATAGGAATCATTGATACTGTTTCAAAATTCAGAGGAAGCTCCCAATCTTCCCAACATCCTTACAGGTTCTCTAAGCAAAAAAGGGAGCTTCTCTAAAAGCAGGGCAGGATCCCTGCTTTTTGTAGTATGGCAGTCACCTGTCTACAGATGTGCGCTGGGAGAGATGTTGGATTGCTCAGTTCTGTCACTTTGTAAATGTTTAATCTCAAGAAAATTACCCAATCCTTCTGCGCCTCAATTTTCTTCTCTATAAAGTAGAAATAACATATATCTACCGTACAAGATCTTTGTTAGAATTAAATGAGATAATCCACAGAGAAGACTTGTCAACTTTGCTAAGCCACGGGATGCTCACTATCAAATTAAGCATTATTTTTGGATGTGTCTGTTACATTTCCAGAAGAAACTAGCATTTGAATTAGTGGACTGAATCAAGATCTCCTTCACCAATGTGAGCAGGCATCATCTCTATTGAGGGCCAAAAGAGAACTAAAAGGCAGAGGCAGGATGAATTCTTGGTTTGAATGATAAATTGAGTTAGGGGCTGTGTTCCTCTTGCCCTTATTTTTTCTGGTTCTCAGGACTTTAGACTTGGACTGGAATTTAAATTAATAGCTTCTTCAGCTCTCAGGCCTTGAGCTACACCACTGGATTTTCTGGGATGTCAGCTTACTATATTAGTACTGATTAAGGGATTTCTCAGCCTCCAAAATTGATTGAGATTTAAACATACACACACACATTAGTCATGTATATGATATATATATATTATAATATTGATATTAATGTGTATTCATATTATATATGTTAACATTAGGGTTCTCCAGAGGAACAGAATCAATAGAATGTATACGCAATTTTAAGAAGGGATTTATTAGATTAGCTTACGGCTGGAAGCTGGGAAAGCTAGTAGCTGCTCAGACTAAGAACTTGGAAGCCTTAGAAAAACAGGGACC